>VNKF01002735.1:0-19345 GCA_008044355.1 Drosophila lacteicornis
GGTCAATTATGATTGGTACACCACCATTTGTTTGCCTGAAGTCTTCGGTGAAATTCGAAAAACGAACAAGGGAAGACGAATCATTTTGCACCATGACAATGCGAGCTCTCACACATCGGCTCAAACCAGCGCCTTTTTGACTGGCCAAAACGTCGAATTGATGGGTCATCCGCCGTACAGTCCTGACTTGGCACCAAATGACTTCTTTTTATTCCCTCACATCAAGAAGAAAATGCGTGGTCAACGATTTTCGTCGCCAGAAGATGCTGTTGAAGCATTCAAAAACCATGTTTTTGAGGTGTGTCAATCAGAGTGGAAAAAGTGCTTCGAAAATTGGTTTGAGCGCATGCAAAAGTGTGTAAATCTTGATGGAGAATATTTTGAAAAACAATAAAACTATTTTCCTTAATAAATATTCGTATTTTCATTATTAGGCCAGAAATATATGTAGCAGCCCACGTATGTAGCTTTTTTATTTGTATTCTTCGTACCTTTTTCTGCTCTAAAATTGACTTACAGTTGGAAATTGATGTATATTTATTTTTACCGTTAAGTTTTCACAAAGCTACGTTTTTTAAGCGGCTTAAAAGTATTTATAATTACTCGAGCTCTCCATTTTCGCTTTTTGTTATAATTCAATAACCCCGCCCGATCGACGACGATGATGTCAGCAGGCTGCAAAAGCCCAGAGTGCTGGAAATGTTTATAAGTGACTTGGGGCGCGCAAACAAGAAAATTGCAGAGAATCCATTTGTTTATGATTATTGCAAAGTAATTTGCGGTCGACACGGCAAATTACGCACATCGAGCCTTGTGTGCTTTATTTTTGTATCAATCTCCCCCTTAAACATCTCTAGCTCCGCCGGATAAGTACGTCACTCGATTGATAATTAACGGTTGTCTAGCTTTCGTTTTCTGAACATGCACATACTATAAATAAGTATGTACAGACATATATGTACATACATACGTGTTTAAATGTTTTTTCTTTTGTCTGTTTGTCTGCGCATAAATGTTATTTACATAAACCGGCAGACAAGCTTGATATAAACACTTTATTTCCAGCCCCAGTTCGAGTTAAATGAGAAAACAAAAGTCTGTGGAAAATGTGCGTACCTTTCGAATAAATACAGCTACACACAGATATGAGACCGAGCACTGAAAGAAACTTAAAGTTATCTTATTAGGAAAAAAAATGTTACGTTCAAGAAAACCACAGAAATATATATGGACTCAAATCAAATGGCATTGTGAGTAAAAATAAAAGGCCGCAAGACATGGTACACACATAGTTCACTTTATCCAGTTATGTTCAAGTTTATGAAAAATTAATGTTTACGTTTACAAGGTTTACATTGGCGACCTATATTAGTTATTGAAGAAACTCGAGGTCATAATCGGCTTAATTTCTCATAAGTAATTTTGATAAATTAAGGCAAATGTTGCTAGGAGCACAAAAGTGTAGATGTTGCAGAAGAAAAAGCATACAAAGACATTTTATTGTTTAATAACTTCCAGGTTTATTATCCTATTTAACTGAAATTTTTAGAGCTCAAGTGTATTTACTCCATACAATGTATTTATCTCAAGTCGAAAATTTTCTTGATTTCTTGATTTTCGAAGGCCGATTTGGGCGTGCCCGAATTTTGAAACAAACTTGATCTGCTTGCAACAGATAAGAATTTAGTTTCCAAATGTGGTAGCTATAGCTCGTATAGTCTCTGAGATCTGTTATTTCCTAAGCACAGACGGACATAGCTAAATCGACTCGGCTGATGATGCTGATCAAGAATATATAGACTTTATGGGGTCAAGGATGCCCCTCCTTCTATCTCTTACATACATTCTCGATTGGCACTAAGTTATAATACCCTTGTACCTTACCGGTATCGGGTATAAAAATATTAATTTTGGATCGACCCAACTCAAAACCACGGTTCGAGACTCGACTAAACATCAGACTCACAGTGGGGTATTGGACCCGAAAAGTGGCGATTAATTCAAAAATTGATTTTTGCTTTCGATACATTTAATTATATTATATTGATTTTACATAAAATTCTGTATTAAACCGTATATACATTTTTCTCCTAAACTTAACAGAGGCTGAGCAACCGGTTGTCAAAGTTGCTAAATATTTTAAAGACACCTTTAAATAAGTAAAAAAAATCAGTTTTTTGAGCATTTTGAAAAAAGAAAATGCTGAAAATTAGGTGTTATTCCCTAGATATTCAGCATAACTGCCTCAAGTACAAATATGTGCAAATTCAATTTTAATTATATACTGATAGCGCGCACACCACAAGCACGGGCTGCTTGCGCTGAGTTTCTAAAACCAGCCGAGACCAGTACAGGCGCCCATGAGACTTCTTCAACAAAAGCGATTGATCTAGTGAAGATTGAAAAAACAAAGATTTCCAAAAAACCGAAATTAAATAAATAAGTAACATTTTACGTAAAACAAATTCTTTTTTTTTAATTAATGGGTAAGACTAAAAATACCAAATTAAAAACAGTTTTTTGTTTTTTATTAGATTTTTTGAGTTTTTATGAAACTTAGTCGATGTTAATAAGATTTTGAAAGATTTTTGGGTCTGTAATTATAAATAATTACAATAAATAATTTTAAAACATTTTATATTTTTAGTAAAAAATTTAATAAATCTAACTATGTTTTATATGGCTGCTATGTCTAAGATATAGTAGTATGATTTTGATCAAACTTTTTCTTAAAATCTAGAATATATTAAAACTTCTTACCTAAAAATTTGGTTTAAAAAATCTTAAAGAGAAAAAAATTACATACCAAAACAAATTTAAAAATCTTAATTTTAATTTTAAAAATTAAAAAAAGCTTTAATTTAAGAACAAACATTATTTTTTTACTATCTAACAGAAAAAAAATACCTTCATTAAGAATATGCCCACCTGATTTGATCGCCACTTTTGGGGTCCAATACTCCACTGTGAGATGCAACTCTAAATGATAGTGCGAGCAAAATGGAGATAAAAAACTTTGTTGTGTTATAGCTTCGATGTTTATCATCCGATTTTACTCCAATTTTCAGAGTACGTCCGCACATAACCTAAATAGTGGACGTGGCCCAATTTTTTAAAACAATTTGATCGTGCAAAAGATAAGAATCTTGTCACCAAAGTAGGCAGCTCCAGATCTGAATTTCTGAATCTTTGGAATAATAAGCTTCCAAATAAGTTAACATATGTATTTATTTAATTCTGTTCGTTGGTATAGGGGTTAACTTACTCAAGTGAAATTGCAATGCAAAATGATTAATTATTCGTTAATAAAGCCTTGGGCTCTAGAAAGTGCCACATTATTCTCAGTGTATACTCATTTCCCTAGCATTTCGTCTTTTCCATTTCATATCTCTTGGGCATCTCTCACTTTAATAACCTTTTGACACAGAAAGTTGAAACGCTTTAGCGCTCGTCAGTCGTTTATTTCATTCGTTCAGTTTCTCAGTCTGTCAATTACTTGGCTCTTACGTGTTGTTGGTGTTGTTGTTAGTATGACACGCGTCGCAGCGCGATTTTGAGATAATAACGTTAACGTTAACGTTCGCTCTCGGAAAGTGCAGATATTGCGGGCTTAACAATAAGCCGCCTCGCACAGTTCCCGCTCAGCGACGTCAACCGTGGTCTCCGTGTTCCAACCAGCAGCCCGATCTCCTCATTCACATCTCTGCCCTGCCGCATGGCACTTTCATTTGGTTTTCACTGGCGCATTAAAGACGCTTGAGCAGCTTTAATTGCCCAATGGCCGGACAAGGCCAGGCTCTAGCTCTGGCTCTGGCTCCAGACATGTAGAAAGCTCAAAAAATATACAAAACTTATTTCCGCCAACGGCGGAAATTGCACGGAAAATGTTTTGTCATGACATGATAGTGGTGACACTTATTAAGGTAGAATTCCGTTAGGGAGTGCTAGGTACATTAGACATATTCTGGGCCACAAACCTTTGGATTATTATTTATCGGCTTATCAGTTTAATCGTTCGGTTTGTTGAGACCCCATGTGTCCATCACTGTAGACATATTAATCTTACCTTGTTATACCTTTGCAGGGTATTATAATTTTAGGCAGAAGCTTGCAAAGCAGTGGAGGAAACTAGTCTCTGAGTCTTTGATCTGAATGAAACCTTGTAGTTCATGTTTTATCTACTCACATTAGTATATATACTGAGGAGCAAAACTGTAACACCATTTTCGATTCCTTACTTCAACGGTCTGTATCTTGAGTTCTATATAATACATGTGAAGATCTTAGACTTATTTTGACTATGGTTTCTGAAAAATGTAAAAAATTTTATTGGCCAGAAGAAATTTGGCAAAAAAATAATTGTAAAGAAAGTCACATGTTACAGTTTTGCACCCGAAACTTTTTTTTTGTACATTTGAATTTAAGGTTCGAAACTCAACCATTAGGCTTTGTTTTTATTGTATGTGATCGTTTTTGGTTAAATTAGGCAGTAACAATTGCTTAAGTAAAAGAAAAACAAACTTAAAGTTCTACCATTTGTATGAAATTTAGAGGTTGTTTAACATTTTTAAAGTTTAAAATTCTAGAAAAAAAAACCACTCTATTTACTAATCAGTCGGTCCCGTTGCTTACCTTTATCCAATTTTAATGGTCAATACCTCATTAAGTTGAAAATCAAATAAAATCACCTCTTAACGAGGTGAGATTAAAGAGGCGATGGCACATTCAACTCCAAAAATTCCTGATACAAAAATTAGATTAAATTACGTGCACGTCTCTAAATGACTCTACATGAGATTTTACATAAATGTATGTATATTGCATGTTAAAGGTTAGGTATATGGGATCTTTGCTACTAAATTTAATGAGTAATATCTCGAGAAAGCGAATTTTCCGAGATATGTGTTATATACCAAAAGTTGAGCAATTTCAAGGGCTATATGGCCTTGAGTGACTATCAAAATCGTTAGAGCCATTTTTAAGAAAACTTCAATAACTTAAAAAAAAAAATAATTTTAATTATTAATTCTTAAATATTATATTTAGATAAATTATGTCAAGGCAAAGCTATTATCATTTCAAAATACCTTTCAAACGACATAAAGCACGATGCTGTAGCTTTAGTCGTTTAGAAGTTATGGGCGCGGGAAATCTGGCTTTTTTAGATGTTTGCCCGCCAATCTAGCGGGAAACCCAAAAAGTCTTAGAACCAAAAATGTTCAGCTCGAGCTGTTTAATAAAATAAAAGTAGTTCCAGAACTCTAAAACAAAAAAATCTACACAGACAGACAAACAACAGGAAAAACGTTTTCATTTCGGAAAGGCCGTTAAAATCTAGTTTATTGAATTTCTTTTGAACGGAGTATCGGATCAGGATGATCGAGGTGTCATTCGACGCGACGCTAAACTAATCCGTTTTTTTTTTAATCTTAGTATGCAGTTTTAAAGAGGATTACAATACCTTTCGATCATGATATAAATAGTTTTAATCGGACTATCGTAGCAGATTTTAAATTCTACGGCTGTATATAGTAGTCTCCTTGCGCACCACAGTCTCGGTGCTCATCGTCACTACGTGAACTGCCGTCCATAGTGATGTAGCTCCCATAGAAGCGATCGGTTAACTTATATGAAAATTTAAAAATGTAAATGTAATATGTAAAGTGTTTGGATAACTGTAATGCAAATTTATTTTCTATGAATCAATTGCAAACTGCAATTGCTTTCCGCAGTTAGCTTCCGTTCCTGTTAAAAGGTGTTTTCGTTTGATATCTTGCTCTAAAGTATTTGTAAAGGCGCTTTGCTTTATCTATTTAGTTACTATTCATGAAAATCGATACACAAATTCAATTTTTTAATGACAAATTAAATTAGTTTGTCATTCTTTTCAATAATCTTTCAAACCATGCATCGTCTTGCTACAGTTGTTTATATATCCCTGAAATAAATTGGCTTATGGTTTCCCCTAAAACAGCTGATCGTTAAATAGGACGATTTGCCGTCTTACGGTATTGGATTGAGTACATTTTCAATAGAATTTGCAAGCCACGCAGATCACAAGTGATAGCTTTGCTGTGAAGACTGGTTGGACCACTGTAGTATCTTCTTTTTTTTTTGTATTTTGTTTTCTTTCCTTTTGGTGCTTTTGTCAGTGTCTTTTGTGTCTTTCTCTCACTCTTAATTACACAAAAGTGCCAATTAATTTGTCTTTTTTTTCCCCTTTTTTTTTTATTCTGTCTTTCGCAACACCTCGGGCCGTATACTTCTGTTGTTGTTCTGTTTCGTTATTCTCTCGAATCTGTAAATGCTCTCGTCGCCCATCTGTATCTTCATTTGTATCCGGATCTGTGAATCTGCGGGTGTGTAGCCAAGTGAAAAGCAAGGTAAAAACAAGTGGGGCAGCAACTAGAGCAGATATGCTCATATGTATCTCCTCCCACACAAGTTAATCGGACTTAAGTCTTTTGAGAGCAGGCTTGCCAGCTGTTATTAGTTGGCTTAAAAAGCTTAAGCTTAAATATGTTTCAGGTATTATTCGCAGTCTAGGGATTACCTTTATTTTCTCTTAATACTTTCTAGTTTTTATTTTTAATCAATAATGATTCTCACATCGTACTCAAAATTTGTCTAATTAAAGTTCAACCCCTTTTTCTAGATCATTCCAGTTTGCCGAGGCGCGTAACGCACGCTGCAGAGAGTGTCGTCAACCTGGCTGGAAGCAGCACCAGCCTCACGATTGATCACCAGCATCATCGCCACAACCAAAAGACTGAAACGCCGTCCAGAAAGCGAATCGAGGGGAAGATGGCGAGCACCGGCGAGATCTGGCTGCAGTGGTTCTCGTGCTGCTTTCAGCAGCAGCGCTCCCCCTCACGCCGCCCACACCAACGCCTGCGCATCGACCGGTCCATGATCGGCAATCCCACGAACTTCGTCCACACGGGCCACATCGGTTCGGCGGACGTGGAGCTATCGGCCAACCGCCTGAACGCGATCTCTGCCTCGATGCAGAGCAAGGGCGGCTACGAGACGAGTTCTATTCATGTGAGTTGACGGATTTTCCATCGAGTCTATTTATTACAACTGCAGGATTGAATACTTAATGCGACCTTCCGTTTTTAAGCTAACTTTGGCAAGTCGAAGTTTGTATACCCTTGCAGTCTGCAATTGGATCATTGAAAGTCGATCCCTTTGGGAAAATTGAAAAAATATCGAACTTTGTCCATTTTTATAACATTTTACATTTTACATGTAGAATTTTACATTTTCATATAAATCAACCGAACGTTTCTATGGCAGCTATATGATATAGTTGTCCGACATATATAGTAACTGCAATAGAAAGAAGACTATGGACATGGCTAAATCGATTAGCCTGGGATTCTGATCCAGAATATATAAGTTATACTTTATGGGGTCGGAGATGCTTCCTTCACTGCGTTGCAAACTTCTGGCCAAGATTATAATACCCTGCACGGGTATAAAAATCTTATAGCTAAGTTCCAGATATCGATGTTTAACTGTAAGCGCTGTTGGGCCCCTCGATCTCTCAAGTCATGTGCTTTGTTTATCTGCTTTCTTTACGCGCGAATCACGATTGTCGCAATCCAAGAACTTTTTCGGCATTTAGCACCAACATACATATGTATGTATATACATATCTTAAAGCCGTAGTTTCGAAATTGTAAAAAGTAGCTCTATCTCGAAATTAATAGTTTAAAACTGTGAAGTTATAATTTGTTTTTTATTAATAGTCGTCCGATCTGCCACTTTCCGACTTATGTATGTACACTGAGGAGCAAAACTGTAACACCATTTTCGATTTTGTACTTCAACGGATCTTCGAGATCTTAGTCTAATTTTGTTGGTGACTCATTTTACTATGTTTTCTGAAAAATTGAAACAATTTGATTGGCCAGATGAAATATGGCAAAAAAAAATTTAAGAAGGTAAAATGTTACAGTATTACACCCGATACTTTTTTTTGTAAAGTGAATTTAAGGTTAAAGCTATAAGGAATTTTACTTGAATGCTTTGATCATTGAAAATAAATGGTAGTTATTTCGTATTTTGTTGGCAAATTACTTATAAGTATTATCAGTTTCGCAAAATGTTTCGTATAACCAGTTTTTTCAAACTACAAAATATCATACTATTTGTACTGCTATATGTCGAACCGATTACACCGATTATAACCGATTACATTTCAGAACAAATAGCTGCTGGTGTTAGCCACCCGCTGTGAGTTAGTAGCTTAACCCAAATCCCAGGGGTTGTATTTATAACACACCCTGATTTGGGGCTAAATTCAATTAATAAGTCCCACACACACCCTCCCACACATGTGCATGCCAAACAATCGTTGGCTTGGGAGCTCCCTTGATAACGCCATCCTTTGCCCCGCCCCTGTCGCCGATAGCCACGTACATATGTACATATGCATGTGTACATAGTATAACTATAGTTAATTGAAACAACGGAGCTGGTGAGCAGCAGCAGCGGTGTAGTGCTGGCCACGGTCTAGTACATCGCTTAAACTGTTGACAGGCAAATCCCCGCCGCCGACTCATCTTTCTTTTGCATTCTCTTTGCAGGCCTGCTGATGGAAGCCACCGCCGGCCACCTCGCGATATGTGAACCCCCTATAAAATGCATTTCGTGCAACATTTACAAAATAGAGAGAAGCAGCAGCAGAACAGAAATACTTTACACAATTCTTTGTTGTGGCGTGTTATCAGGCAGAGAGCTAGAGGGATATAGACAGGCAAAATGCAAGGAAAAAAAAACACTTCATACCCGACAACGGACTGCATGCCGGCTTAAACTGCAAACTGCATTATAGAAGAGCTTTTGGCTATTTTTGTGAGTATTAGCTAAATGAAAAATCGCAAAAAGTGTGCCAAGCAACTAAAATCAAGAAATACATATAAAGCCTGTAACTCGATATGTGTATAAACAGTCAGTTGGAAAATTAGGTAACATTTTTGGGATGTACTTAAACGAGGAACCAAGGAATCCAAAATGACGAAGACTACGAGGAACCCAGAGAACATCACGTTTAACACCACGTACTATGTGTTTCTATGAAAACTGCCTTATAATCAAGACACACACAGCCAATAATAGTCTGGCCCATGATATTTGGCTGAAAAGAGCAACTAGCGAATCTTTTTTATACAAAAGCTGACTTAGCATTTACAAACACCCTCGTTTATTAGCTATATATGTAAACGGATAAGCCGACGCACAATCATATATTTAACACACAAAGAAACTCAGTTTAAACATATTTATGATATTTCTCACAAGTCGAATACCTTTACATGTTTGTGAGCCCTATTGAAGGAGCAGGAGGATCCCAATCAGACTGGAATTTTTGATTTTGGTTTTAGGAAAGGCGACAAGTACCTTTGTAGAATCCCACATCAGAAAGCTAAACTATACTATATATATCTGTAAAATCAAATGCAGTTTTAGATAACAGAGGAAAGAGTTTAATCGACATGCGTTCTGATTTTAAGCATAAATGTATGTATGTAGACTAATTGTATAAACAAACTATTTAAGCAATAATTTATGAAAAAATATATATATATAAAACAAACAATAATAAAGATCATGGCAAGGATCAGCGCTACCTCTGCTCATTATGTAGTCTCTCATCACGGTTCGATGGGCAGCTAATTGCCTGGTGGATTGAGGACTTTCAAAGGCCAATAAATGGTTCATGTTTGCGGATTACTCGGAAGCCGGATATGTCTATACAAGGTAAGGTATACTCATAGGTTTCTTTACCATATTGTTTGTTTCAATGCAACACATTTAATCATAAACAGAGCGGACAATTTTGGCTGATAACAGTTTGTTACTTTATCCAAACTAAAGGCTTCTGTAAATAAATAGTTTTCTTATGTGCCTTACCAAGATATAAAAGTATTATAAAGGATTCATAATTTAAAAAAAGTTCTGGTAGTTAAAATTATCGATGTACAGATCCATTTGCGTATACGAAGCCACAGACAAAATTCAGCTTTACCTCAAGAGTTTTAAAAACTGGCTCTGCCGCTGGAACACTTCGGTTAACCCTGTAAAATGTGCAGTGGTAACTCACACCCTCAAAAAGGATACCTACCCAGGACTAATTTCACATGGCGGGCTCCTTGAACAAAGAATATAATACAAATATCTGGGAGTGACTTTGGACTCCCGCCTGACATTTGCAAAACACACGAAGATCACCAAGAGCGCACTAGAAGGAAAGGCCAAAAAGTTATCCTGGCTATTAAAAGCTAACAACCTCCTAAGCCTGGCTAACAAAGTAAGGATTTACAAGGCTACATGCAAATACGGAATATCCGCATCCGGGTGTTCCAGAGCAAGATGCCTCGCAGAATAACCGAAGCCGAATAATCTAAACCTCCACACCTAACCTAACATGCAGTATGTATATTATCTTTATATCAAGGACCGTACTCATTATAAGAGAAGTAATATAAATCAATATTTAATGTTATGTATTGATTATTATACATTTTTCTTCTTTTTAATTATTTATCTTTAAGTTTTATTTAATCGCTCAAAGAATAATTATTATTATTATGAGCGAAAAAAATAAAATTAAATAATATCGCTCATAGTGCAATATATTATTTTTCAGAGGATTCTTCGAAACAATTTATTCGCCACATTATAAAGTCAACCTAGGCGAACTCAAAAAACAATTTAAAACAAAAAACGATGTTCATAAAATTTAATATTAATAATAATAAAGGAAATTGTATTTATTTTATTTTACAAAATCTCAACAATCAAAAAGCAAAAGCAGACGGCTAATGGGAATCCTATCGGGTCACTGCCTGGCTGCGTCGCACGCAGTTAAACTAGACTTTACCGATAATGGCAGCAGCAGGAAATGTGATGAATCCGAGGCAATTGAAACCTTGAAGCATCTCATCTGCAAGTGCCCCGCCCTTACACGGGCAAGGATCAGATGCCTAGGCGCCCCGGTATTGGCATCACTAGAAGATGCCTCCAGAAGGAGGCCAGGCGAACTACTTGCCTTTGCGAAAAACACCTCGATCCTTTAGGTAACATCTCGTACCTATCCGGACAACTAGTGGCCATATTGGCCTATGTAAGGCCACATGAGGTCTGTCCGGGTTAACCTAACCTAACCTATTCTTCAAAAAGCTTCTTTGGCAACGACTCTGCAGAAAGATTGTATCGTAAATCAGTAAGCACTAATTTAAGGGCCGAAGACGATCTTTCAACGCTGACCTGTGTAGCTGAAACGGCGTAACCTACTTTTGCCAGCATGGATAGATATGGGTAGGAAAACTTTTTTCTTCCAATATTCCATAATATTGATATTAACTGGCTTTCGGTAGTAGTTATTAATTTCTAGGTGAGCAGCCTTAATGAGCTCACTATGGCTGTCTTCTGCGCCTTCGTCACCTGAAGCAACCCCAATTAAGCTAAGGAACTCTTTTAAAAGCCAGCAGGCATTTGATTCATCGAGTGATTGTGCATGTTCGACTGCACTTTGCGAACTTGTGGATGGCCGAGGCCCACCACTGAGAAAGGAGATATTGTACTATGAGCGACAGTTTAAGCAAAAGAAGAAATCATATTAATAAAAATAATAATAATAAATACAATTAAGAAATCATTTTAAAAGTATTTATTTTTTAATTTTCAAAATTTTGTTTTCGGTTCGTTACTTTATAATGTGGCAACTAAATTGTTCCGATGAAACAAGCAAGAAGATATTGCACTATGATATATTGAGCGAAAAAATAACGATCAAAAAATTATCTTTAATTATTATTATTTTTTGAACGTTTTTTCTCTTACAATAATAATATTCTTTGAGCAATTAAATAAAACAAAATAAAAAATTATTAAAAATGAGTAAAATGTAAAAGAACGCGAAGTAAAAAAAAATCATTGAAGATATGGAAGGATCATCCAAATAGTAGCCCATTGGTATTTTTCGTTTGTTTAAGCGGCTGATCTAAATGGATAAGTATTATGTACTATCCATGATTTACATCCCATAACACTTTCTTACACCTTCATAATTTTTATATTATTCCATTGAACACCGCCCTACACTATTGTAGTTTATCTAACTTTTTATTGGCTGACTCCAGAAACATATTAATATACATATATAAAATAGATGAAGTTAATCATCGTTGTCGCTGCCCGATCCGCTGCCGGAGCCACTGCCGCTGCCGCTGCCACTGCCACTGCCAGACTTGCTGCTGCCGGCACTCTTGCGGCTGCCTTCCTGGTCGCTGCCGCTAGCACTGCCGGCATCCTTGCCGCTCTTGACACTTTTGGCACTGCCAGCATCCGATTCGCTGTCAGAGTCGCGCAGCGCCTTGCTAGCCTTGGCCTTGTCCACCTTCTTGTTGCGCCGCCCCTCAAAGTCGGAGCCCTCGTCCTCGTCGGAGGAGTAAATGGTGGATGCTTTTACTTCCGCTTGAGTGCCGCCGCCGGAGGAGCCCTTTTTGTACCTGTTCTTAATAGCGCTCAAGCTAATGGCGTTTTCATCGTCGCTGCCATCGTCGTGCTGGTAGGATGAGTTGCCGCCACCGCCCAGGAGCGGTTCACCGACACCAGCCTTCTTCTTCTTGGGCTGTGCCTTGTGCTGGTTGCGCATAGCCTGGCGCAGCTTGGCCTCCTCCTCCTTGAGCTGAGAGGGCCTGTCCGTGGTGGGGTCCTTGCCTACCTGTGTGAGGATCTTGATGCCACTGGTCTTGCTGGAGCGATCGGCCAGAGACATGGTCATCTTCTTGTGCGTGAAGGACTCCGTGGAATGGGGACGGAAGGTGAGCTTGGTCCGGAACACCGACTGGCCCTGCAGACCCGTTCCCTGCCGGATGAACAGATGATTGTGGTCGCCCAGCAGCGGCTGCCGATAGGCATCGAATATCTCGTTTCCCAAGTGAAGGGACATGCTGCCGTCCGACCAACGCACATATCGGGCGTTCGACTCCCGCACCATGTTGCCCTTATTGTCCATGAACTCGCGCCAGCGGATCGTGTTGCTCACCTTGAGTTTGATGCGCTGCCGCCCCTCCTCATCCATGGTCTCCTCCTCATCGATTTCATCCTCGTACGTCTCCGGATCGAAGGGATGTGTGACCACGGACAAGAAATTTGGTAGCTTGATGAAGTGCTGTTCCTTTCCGAGGTCCGCTGAGATGCGCGGAATCTCTACATCGATTCGTGTCTCTGGCAGCGGTTCCGGCTCATCCTCCTTGGGGAGCGGCGGGACCACCTGGGACTCAACACGATCACGTGAACGCGAGCGGGACCGAGAACGCGACCGGCTCATAGAACGGCTACGGGAACGGGTCCTGCTCCTGCTGCGACTTTTGGAACGCGCCGGGGACTTACTGGTTGCGGGAACAACATCTTCATCGTCGTCACTGATGTCGTCTGCGTCTCCAAAGATATCAGCAGCCGCTGGGGCAACTTTTTTCGCCCCCTCTTGGTCGCTCTCGCTGTCCGAGTCTATCAGCCGCGACTTTTTGGCCTTGGTGGGCGATTCCTCCATGTCACTGTCGCTGCCGCTCTTGGGCTTCTCCTGATCCGATCCGCTTGTGCGGCGCACCTTCTTTTTGGGCACGCCTATGTCGCTGCCCGAACCGGATCCACTGCGACTACGACTCCGGTTGGGGGACGGCGTGCCAGTCTTGGAGCTATACCTGGAAGTGCGACTGCCGCTCCTACTTCTACTGTGACTCCTACTTTTGCTCTTGCTCTTGCTCTTGCTTTTACTTTTGGAGTGGGCGCGTTCATCATCGATCTGCAGGTTAGGCGAGTTGGAGCGAGACTCTTCATTGCCGCTGCCCTTGGCAGTTCCACTTCGTGAGCGGGAGCGGGAGCGAGATCTAGCGCTTCGAGCTGAGCCAGATCGACGACTGTGAGCGGATCCCGATCGGCGGCTGTGCTGGCTTTGGGGGGATCCTGATCTGCGACTCTGCGGGGACTCGGACCTGCGACTTTGCGGCGATCCCGACTTGCGACTTTTTGGGGAGCCTACTGATCCTCGGCTTTGATGAGATCCTGATCTCTGACTACGCTCAGACCCGGATCTTTGACTATGTGCGGACCCTGACCTTTGGCTATGAGCAGAACCCGATCGCTGGCTCTGTCTCGACCCCGAGCGGCGGCTTTGAGCGGATCCGGAACGGACACTTCGGGGAGAGCCAGAACCAGAGCGGGATCTCGAGGATCTCGAGGCAGAGCGAGACCGATCGCTGCCGCTGCGGGGGGACCTGGAAAAGTCATTTGACCATGTAGACAAACTCTCCATGCCGCTTTAATAGCACAAACCTACCCGGGTGCACTGCCTCCTTGCGGCGTCACGCTGCGGCTGCCACTGCGACTGGAGCCGGAGGAACCTGAAAAATCACTATAGTTGCACCTGTTTGGGTCCCAGAAACTGACAGCCACTCACCGCTTTCATCGTCCGAGTTCTGGTCACCCATAATGCCGAGAAAATTAAATTCAAAACTCAAAGAACAGCAAATGAAAATACGCGGCCGGGTAATAAAATTGTGTTTAAGAGGTCTATGCACTGACAGACCAATCGATAATCGATATCATTAAGGCGGCGTGCAACGAGCAGGCACGCCGATAGATGCGTGCAATCGATAGAATGTAAACAACTATTTTATTCTCCATGAAATAAGAATATTCTTAAATCATGTACAATAAAAACTATGGAACGGTGGAACATTACACGAAATGTATGCCGAACGGGCCAAAAACCCTGCAAAAACAGGTCGTAACCAAACTGACCAACTATCGGTAGTCGGGCTGCATCGATAACAGAATTTTACATCCCTAATTCCTGTGTGTTTGTATTCGTGACAGCCACAAAGTTTTTTTGCGGAACATTTTTGTGTACAATTTAGAGCCATTTCTGGCGCTAAAAATTGCCATTTGCCCCTCCATAGTGGATCTTAAAGTCGCGGCTACACCAACCACTCGAGCATTTCAGTGCCGGCGACGTAAAAGACACGTAAATCGGGCAGCGAATTTTGCCCAATTCGCTAGTTCGGGTGAAATTTCAATGAACTGAGAAAACAAAGACAGAGACACACACACGCAAACACACACAGGGTCACAGACACAGTGCTTGTGCAGCAGTGAAGACAACAGCGCAATAGCGAGCAATTATTTACTTACAAATAAAATACAAAAAGGAAAACACTACCAATAAACAGTGTACTGTGCAAGACATTTGCAAAAGTGCGGCATTTACAACAAAGTGCAATCGAAGCGAACAAGGAAGCCAAAAGGGACACGAAAAACTTTTCGCCTCCGACAGGCATCAACATCCTTCGGTACTCTACTCCCTCTCTCGCGTTCGTTCTCTCTCTCTTTCTCTGTCTCGCGAACCACGCTGCATACAGACGAGGCATATACACGTACACCCATACAGCGGTATATATGCCATTTATTTAGGGACGACACCGCGCGGAAAAGTACTACTAACCTCGCTCCCGCTCCCGATCCCGCTCCGGCTTCCGTTCCCGTTCCGGCTTCGGTTCCACCGCCTTGTGCTCCATCCATCCATCCTCCATTCTTCCAGTCAGTCAGTCAGTGATTGTGTGAGTGCAAGAGCTAACGCTAACCTCCGGCTGCCCCATTGGATTTAGCAGGCATCCTTTGCTAATCCCTCGACGCCACGGTTACGGCGCCAGGACGACGACTACCACGTCCACGTCCCGCCGGCCGCTTTGGAATGTTAAATGCGGTGAGAACGATCCGATCAGTGTATGTTGTTGTTGCTGGACAGAGTGGAAAGCGAGCGTTAACAGTGGAAGTGCAAGAAGCGGCAGTATCATCTAACGTTAATTTAGGTAAGTGTCAAGCCAAGTAAGGCCAAGCGTCGCACAGCTTTGCTTCCGTCCAAGGTTGTTTTTCGAGGCATTGTTAACTTATTGGCCCCCGAAAGTTTCCGCTCCCCCGTGTTTGTTGTAAGCGCTTCCGCCAGTGTTGCAAAACGGCAGCCGGGTCAGCTGATAAAGTTACATGCGCAGGCCAGGTATAACAGCAATAATAGCTAAAATATCAATTTAATTGTCCGCCTAAATCGCCTGGCTCCAGGTAGCTCAAGCACACAGGAGTGCACAAGTGCTCCGCTTCTTGAGAGATTGGCCCAGTTGTACCTGTTTTCGCGTCAGCGGCAGAGGAGGGGGCATCGCTCCCACCCACACAAGCAAAGCAATGGCAGACTTCCCAAGTCCTGTGCGAGTGTGTATGTGCGAGATGGGGTACTGTGGGCATCCGTTTTAATAGATGCCATAGTCTGTATATATTTATTGATTCGGAATCTGGTTATTATGATTTTAATCTAATAAAAATTGAACATTAAAAGGCCCCATTTATCCGTGGTTTTTTTAGTTTTACTTCAGTATAATCTGAAACCTCTTCTTTATTTTTTATTGAAGGATGGAGGATAAATTACACAAATTTTGATTTATTTCATGATATACATATATTATTTAACTATAAGTATTACTGCTATACTACAGTAACTGTTATTATAAAAATTGAACATATTCTTATCTGTTAGTTTCTAATCGGCAATCTAAATGCATTCACTTTTGTCTATAAAAGCTCTTTTTGGCACTGAACGTTTGATAAGGAATAATCTATTACATATTTGAACTATAAATGGTTGGTGTTTAGTTTGATACTTCCGAATGCATAAAAGAACCCCAATTTCTGCTATTAGTCTTACCTTAATTTTTAAACATCTCTCCATTTACAATTGGCTTTATCTGGATTAAATTATTGACAAGGGGCCACATGTAAAAACTTCCAAATGTTTCGTAAAAGCATAAAACTCAACAGATACAATATATTCCTTTGAATAGACATTAAGGTGTTTTCTAACTATTTCACTTACTAAACCAAATTTTAAATAAATACTTTTTTAACTCGGTTTCAATTGACCAATGTTTTCAGCTCTTCTTTTTTTTGGCACTTTACTGTCGCTGTTTCATACACTACCTGCATAATTGATCGTGAGACAAGTGTATCCTATTGTCTCTCTATTCTCGCCTTCTCGCTCCTTTGCATCCTGCTACCCAACCATTCTGGTTTTCTCACCCACACCACTGCTTTCTTCTCCACCCCGTACAAAGCGGCAGTTGTGCATGTGTGTTGCCCACGCCAAAGAGAAACGGCAATAATTGCCGTAGCCGTAGCCTTTCTGCCTTGTCTTCAGCTTCTCCTCCTACTTCTCGTTTTTCTCTCATCATCCTCACCGTTCTCCTTTGTTCCCTGTCCGAATTCGCCAATCGACAGCTGATGCGGCGGCCATTAAACGGCATCGAACAGTGCTGGAAAGCGAAGGCGATTTTGGATTATCAGCTCTATTGGAAACCCTTTTTTACATGGTCTCCAAATACAAATACTTATTTATACACAGGCTATGCCTAGCTGGGACTCGGGTTGTTTGTTTATTTGCTTAGCTCGCATATCCTCGCATGTAGTATTTGTTGAACGGCAATTATCTGCGGGGAATCGGATTTGTTATCACTATGAGTATGCATCCCCTCCACTGAGTCACATAGAACCAATACTCTTATTTTACGAGCAAAACAATTTTCCCGAATAAGCTGATTAATGTCGTCTTAGGGTCCGGGAAGATCCACACATTTTCAAGTTCAACGACATAAAAAGCGATTTCTTTAGTCATTTCGATGATGATCAATTGTTCCCTTTGAAATAACAGGCTATAAGCATTAGTTATTATTAAAATTGTTATTACTAAATCCATTTAATATTTATAAATAAGAACGATTAGGATTCTCTTAAAATAAGTATTACTAGCAATAATAAAGTCTTATATAACCTAGTTAAATGAATTGACAAGTCAATTATTAAATCAGATGCAAGCCAGCAGATCCTAAAGTCTTCCCTTTTCCTTACAGATTATGGCGAATTTAAATTTCCAACAACCCCCGAGAAGTATAGCGAACGCGGCGTTAGCTGGGCGGACAACTGGCGGATTCGGGGGTAGCTCCCTGGCCGGCCATGTCACGCCCACGTCGGGCATGTTCCAAACCGGTAAGCAAGAGACCCGACCCATTGACTGTGATAAAGCATCCCACTTACATATTTGGTCGTGCCGCAGACTTTGTCAACTCTTATCCAGGAGCGGCGAACTACGGACAGGCGCCTCAGCAGCAGCAGCAGCAACAACAGCAGCAGCAGCCTCAACTGTCGCCGAACCGGAATGCGCAGCTTTCGGTCGGCGGACCCGCTATCTCGAGCGGCAACCGGAACGCCAACCTCTTCGGCCAACGACAGTTTGTGGAACGGCGTGCCATGCAGGGATTGGGTAGTGGACCCATGGTAAGCAGCAGCACCAGCAGCAGCAGCCCTCTAAATTCCTGGCTAATTTACTATCCATTCCGCAGTCGAACATGGGCAACTTCATGCAGACGGGTCGCGGCGGCTACGGAACGGGCGGCGGCGGTGGCGGTCCTTTGAATAACTTTCACGTGTTCGGTGGCGGCGGTGGGGGCGATGCCTCCACGCCAGCGCTCCTTGATCCCACGGAGTTTCCATCGCTGACGAATGCACGCGGCCAGAACGACCAGACACTGCCCCAATCGAATCCGCTCCAGCCGCCGGGCAGCAAACCCTATGGTAATTTCTTTACCTCTTGTGAGTTCAAATCAAAATCCACTTCTTTTTATTTATTTCTGTTTACGATTACGTTTAAGGACTAATCCCTAGATTCTGACTACACATAAATGTGTTGATATAGTATTTTGTTACTAATTTCTGGTTGTGGTTGTGGGTAGAGGTCAAGAATTTCCTTTGGCATGATTTTCTTATAACTTAAGGATATCTTAAGGATATTATATTTTAATTAATTCAAGTATTCTTGGGGGAAACCGAACTCTGCTGGCACACGGACAGTACAATCATTAGTGTGGATTCGGCATGCTATCGCAAAATGTAAACTAAGCATTAGCCATTGTTTTTTTTTTTTTGTTGTATCTAGCTACTTTTGATAAAAACCAGGACTGTAATCATTTTGAGTTTTATACACTCCTTCCCAAAATTATGCGACACCCCGAAAATTTTAGTTTCGACCCTCGTACGAGAATGGGAAAGCAGAATACAACAAAAACAAGTATGCAGAATGCAAGCTTAATGAATTCTGCTTTAATCAATTTGTTTTTATCTCTAGTTAAATCTTCCGTTTTCAAGTAGCGGTGAAAAAAGCAAAGAAGCTCGGTTTTTGCTATGTCTGCAAGTGTAACAAAACTATGCGACACATTTCATTTTTGTTGGATTT
>VNKF01002736.1:1225-16105 GCA_008044355.1 Drosophila lacteicornis
AAGGCACAATGAGTTGGTCATACAAACATATATTTTCAACATCACTAACAAAAAATACATCTAACAGTGAGCTGCATGTTCTACTGAAATGAGTTGGATAAGTAGAGTTTACAAGATTCAAGCCTAGTGATTCCATGTTGTTTTTAAGGTGCCCTTCCCGAAGTATATTACTGTTAATATCACCCGCCAAGAGTATGTCTTCATAATGCATAGTGATGTCTGATAACTTGTTTAAAATATCGTCATAGTTAATGCTACTTCGTGGGCGGTATATGCATCCTATCAGAATTTTTTTTGATGAGAACTGATTTTTAATTTCAAGGAATAAGTATTCTATTGGACTACTATCGGGATGTTTACATATAAACTTCGACACATTGGTTTTTACTAACATATATTGCCACACCACCCCCATGACTGACACGGTCCGCACGGTAAACATAACCATCACACGAAATTAAAACATCACAAACATTACAGCCAAGCCATGTTTCAGAGACAAATATAATATCTAGACCAGAATTTACAAACAAATATTTAAACTCATCGATCGCTTTGTGAGTATGCGCAATAGGATATGGCTATTAACTTCAGTTAGGTCAAAATTCTCTTCCATTTCCAAAATGTAAATATAAATATTAGCTCCGCACGCAATAGATATGAAAAATTAAATTTAAATTTTAAATTTAATTAAATAGAACATTAAGTAAACAAAGCGACCTACAATGAATTTTAATCTAAGAAATACTAAAACTATGGATCTTAGTTCAAGATTAATCTCGAAATGAGCTATTTCTCGCCGGGCCTCCCACATCATTGCTCAGCTCAGAAAGCTTGTGCACGCTCTGCACGCAGTGAGCTTCCACTCCGTCGATCAGCTTGACAAAGACATCTCCGCGGCGAGTAAAGACAGCTGTGATGCGCTTGTGCTTTTTGAGATGCATTGCTCTCTTAAAGTACCTCGTAATAATGTTTTGTCAGCTGTTCATTTATGTAAATCAGTGCTGGCGACTCCAGACCAATAAGCTGTAAGCTCAGTTGTGTTTTTGTAGTTCGCCGGTATGCCCCTATTGCTCGTAGTAGCGCCGCCTTTTCGCGCACGTTTTGCTCAGTTTGGCGGGGCCGCACTCTGTAGATGGATCTCACCAGTGGAGGCGGAGTTAAATTTAGTGAAAAACAGAGCCGGTGGAAAAGCGTTTTAAGGTTTTCTCCCTCTGCTTGCGGTACCCCATGCCAGCGCAAGGTACATGAGACCGCTACGTCCTCCTCTGCCATACATTTGGCTGCCAGTCTGGCATCCAAGTCGCCAACCTGCTGCTTCAGCTGATCTACCAAACCACCAGGAGTGTTTGGTGCCGCCAATTTCCCGGCCAAGTCGTGGACCTGCTGCACTCTATGCATTCTTTTGCAAATATCCTTCCTTTCCGCATTTGTAGCATTTTTTCAGCGTGTTACTTTGTGAATTTTTAGCATGCTTCTGATTGTGATAAGTGTTCACTTTCTTTTTCTCTTTCTTAAAAGCGTCTCCTCTAACTTTCTCAAAGATTTATATTTCAACTTTTAATTCCCTAACTGTTTTAGCTCTATACAAGCCAGCTGTATTTGTTTTGTTGCCAGGAACTCCATTGATAAAGTGGGTAATCAAACCTCCTTTCTCTAGTTTAATAGGTTTGCTTATTTCTTGTATCTTCATTATCAAAGTTAACACCAACATCTGTCACCTCAAAGTGATCCATCAATCTATCCTGCAATACACTCTTTCTGCCTTCTAAATTCAAGCCTAACTCAATTAGTTTCTATTTTAAATCTGGTTCTGTCAACGATAAAATAGACCCCAGATCCATGGTTAAAAAAAAAGATGTCGTTTACAAAATTTGAAACTTATAAATTATTAAATGCGAAGTATAATAAACTTTAAATTATTAAATGTTAAGCAATATAAGGAAACTATAAAAAGATTCTCAAGTGTGTCTAGTAGCTTCTTTCGTTTGCTTGAACTGCTTCTCCTGGTTCTCCTCTGCTTAGACTGCTTGAATTGCTTCTGACGGAACTTCTGCTCGGACTGCTTGAGCTGCTTCTGACGGATCCTCTGCTCGGACTGCTTCTGACAAAACTGCTTGTGACGGCCAGCTTTTGTTGTGATCCTCAGCTTGTAACTGTCAGCTTTTGTCTGTAATTTTTCGTGGAATCGCACCAAACGAAACGCCTTTTTAGTTTCTCTTCTAATTGTTTTCGTCTATTTAATTTCCCAGGTCGACTTGTTTTTTTTTTTTTTCGCTTTAATTTCTCTGCTCTTCTTGTTGTTTTAGTCGATTTAATATCTCTGCTTCGTCGATTACGCTTCACTGATTCTTATTTCGTTTTCTCTGCTTCCACTTTCAGCTTTTCTGCACCTCCGTGTCACCCATCTGCTTCAACTTATCGCCTTCTCTGCTACTTTGTATTGCCCTCTCTACTACTGCGTGNTCGCCTTCTCTGCAACTACGTTTCACCCTTTCTGCTTCAACTTTTCAGCTTCTCGTTGTTGAATTCTCGAATTCTACGCATTCGGTTAACGCGCCAATAAACTTATTTTAATGTTGTTGTCTCTCTCTCTCTCCAGTGCTCAAATAGTAAGCTGCAGCTTCGTCGTCTCATACACACTTACAATTGCATGATATTGCTGCATACATACACAGACAAAATGTATTTCACCACAAATTTTGGTTTTTTTTTGCACGAAAAAGAGATGTTGGCGTCGTTTTCCAGATTTTCTTGGGGTTTTTCTTTCTGTTTTTATTATACCCTTGCAGAGTATTATAATTTTGCCATGATATTTGCAACGCAGTGAAGGAGGCATCACCGACCCCATAAAGTATATATATATATTCTTGATCAGCATCACCAGCCGACTCGATCAAGCCATGTCCGCCTCTCTGTCTGTCGATTTATACGCAAACTAGTCTCTTAGTTTTTGAGCTTTCGAGCTGAAATTTTCAGCATAGTCTTATTTCTTTAGCACGCAGTATATATGATGGAACGGTTAAAATCGGACGAATATATACTATAGCTGCCATAGGAATGATGGCGAACTTAAAGTAAAAAAAATTTTTACTTCTCTGTTTTTGAAAGTATTTTTATAAATGTTAATATACAGCGAGTTTTTATGGTTCTAGAATTCCGATTTTAATTTCATTAAGATCGGGCAAGATAGAAGCGATCGGTCGATTTATATAAAAATGTAAAATTCGACATGTAAAAAGTAAAAATGTACAAAATGTACAAAATTCGATATTTTTTTAGCTTTTTCTTGTTTTTAACGTTATTTCACACTTTTTCGTTGAAATCGGTGGAAATTCTTCTTTTTTTCAATATTTTTAGAATACAAGTATGTATGTTAACGCATACAGTCAATTCACTTATGTAGGGGAATTACAAATTAATTATTTTATTTCTTTCGGGTAAAGGTCGTAAGATATTATTTAATATTACTTAATTAAGAACAGAGATGTAACTTTGACTTTCGCACTCAATGACGATCACACGTCTTTCTCGGCCAAATTCTCACATCGACTGGCTTCTACGTGCAACTTCGAATGCATGGGTACCATGAGAGAAAGAATGATGACTGAATCTTATCTTATCTTATTCTAAAGCGGGGTGGAGGGATACTCGAAACTGGCTGATGCAATAATGCTTTATATGGTGAAATAGCGACCAGTGTGTCCCTATACTGAAATTATCTGGCCTGGTAAAAAACCCGCTACACCCCTATCCCACAATCGGCCATCCTGAATCTTCATTCGCCCCTGAATGAACCCCATTACTTCATATACTCGGCTGCTGTTGTAGTAAGTTTTGGTCCCTCCTGATTTTCTTCGTTCTGAACTTCATAACGACCGTGATTAAACTTTTTTAATAACCTTGTATGACCCGAAAAATTTTGGACGATGTTTCATTCCAGTTCCATACTGCGTTCTCTTAATGGCAACCAATTCTCCAACAGCATATTCAGTTTTAGGCTTCCTCTTCTCGTTAAAGTTCTTCGGTTTTTTTTTTTAACTATTTCTATATTTTCCTGCGCTTTCTTTCTTATCTCCTCTCGCTTTTCATTCATTTCTTCTATGTCTAGATCTTCAAGAATTTTCTTGAGCTCGTCGTCTTTTTTTCTCATTCTCAACCCTGTCAAAATTTGAAATAGACTATAATTAGTTGTTCGAGTTCACCTCGAGGTGAACTCGAACAACTTCAATACTTCAGTATTGTTCAGTATTTGTTGTACTCTGTCTACATGGCGATACCAATTTCCTGGATTGTCCTGACACATCTTGCTCAGCATCGGAATTATGATCTTGTGTATTCTTTCCACTTGTCCGTTGGCTCTTGGCATGCCTGTCGTGATGTGTAGCAACTGAATTTCTTCGCGACTGTAATTCCCGAAGTAAATGCAGTTCCTCTGTCTGTTACTATTCGGCGAGGGTTGCCGAATTCTGCTGCTTGCTTCTCGAGTTTTTCCAAAACTTCTTCAGTTCCCGTCGACTTCGTCGGATAAAGCCAAACAAACTTGAAAAATCCATCCACAACCGCCAATATGTTCTTCGTATCGGTAAGTGAACCAACATGGTCGATGTGGTACGTTCTAAGCGGTTCTTGAGCTTTATCGATTGGTAAAAGTAGCCCCTCCTTTTTGCCTCGCTTGGAGTCTATGATCAGGCATTCTACGCATCCTTCAATCACTCGCTCTACCTTCTGCTGAATTCCTGGGATGTAGTATGACGTCTCCAATATATCTAGAGTCTTTTTGTATCCGAAATGACCCTTCTTATGGGCCATGCCGATTATTTCTTCCTCCATTGAGTCAGGAACTACTAAAAGTTCGTCTACTGCGTCTTTATACAGGATATTGTTTTGCAAATAATAATCTTCGTAAGCGTCGTGGCTGGTTAAAACAGCTGTGCCTCTACTAATCGTGACTTTGTGGAATGTGTAATTAGTAAGCACGGCAAATGGCTCAAAGCATCCAGTTGCTTTATCATTGTTCCAGCTCTATGCTCCACTCTAAACTCAAACTCTTGCAGTGCCATTGCCCATCTGGTAACTCTTGGTGGCAGGTCGTCCTTTTTGACAGTCATTGAAAAACGTTGCAATCTGTTACCACGGTGAATCGTTTCCCAAAAAGGTACACTCTCCACATCTTCATTGTGTTGACGATCGCTAAAACTTCAAGCTCTTACGAACTGTACTTCTCCTCAAAAGCGTTTGTATTCCTACTCATGAACTCTACGGGATGAAATTACTGATCTTCAGAGTCTTTCTGCATCAAAACGCCAGCGGATCGATTAGTTTTAGGACTGGTGCTGATACCAGTAGTTTTTTGAGAAAGTTGAAGAAAACTATACACGGCTCGATCATCGTGAGGTTCCTGTCATTCTTTTTGATACCTTTTTGTCGAAGCAAATCGCTTAACGGCTTTGCTGCTAAAGCATAATCTTTGATAAATATGACGTTAGACCCAAGTACCGCTGGAATGCAACACGGTCTCCAAAGCTTTAAGTCCCTCGCTTACATCCTTACTTGGCACGATTATATCGTCCATGTAAACTACGATAGTTTGCTTTTAAATAAGCTCTCTCAATGTGGCAGTTACATACCGACAAAACCCCGCAGGAGAGTTTGAGATTTCAAACGGCACGTACGTGAATTCATACTGGCCATTATGCCTAACGCAGTCAACTTCCGAGATCCTTCGTCGATCGTCACATGAAAAAATTCGTTCATCATGTCCAGAGTAGTAAATATGTAAGAGCCATGCAGTATATCAAGAACATCGTCAATCAAACTCATCGGAAATTGCCTTTAGCACCGGGCGTGCTCCGGTTTTCACTTTTATTTTTCGTTTTCGTTTTAGACCAAAAACGTACGTTTTCGTTTTTAGGTGCTCCGATTTTCACAAACTTTTTGTCATCGTTTTGTTATCGAAATATTTAATCGTTTTATTGCTCAAACAGATGACTTGGATGTTTTGAGAAGTTAACGGATTGCTTAAATGCCTTTACTTTTTTTTATTGTTTGTTTTAAAGCCAAATAAAGACAAAAATTGTTTATTTATCGGTCCAAGAGGGCTGCCACTATTTGATTTGATTGATGATTTTTTTTATATCATTTTTTTATTGGTAAAAATACCATTTAAACATTAAATCAAACTGTTTTATTTATTTAAAGCTTATTTTATCCTCTTTGAACATTATTAATGCTCACCTTTTCATTTTACAAGCACTTCGACCAGATTGTTTTGATCCACCAACAGTACGGCAGCACTGTCAGCCAAAACAAAAGTTACTGTTGCCGACGGCAAATATTTTGTTACCAAACTCGAGGTGGGGTCAGGAAAAAGTTATTCAAAAAGTAAATACGACCGGAGCCTGTCTGTAAGTCGGCGAAAATCGCAACAAAATCTTCTGGATCCGTCCTTTTTTGCAACAAGCACTACGGGTGATGCGTACTCAGAGCAGCTTGGTACAACAAATCCTTCTGCAAGCCATTCCTGCCCTTGCTTTTCTATAAAGCACTTTTTCTCGTACGAAGTGCGTCTTGGGCGTTGATAAACAGGATGGTCATCTTCCAATATGATTTTCATGCTCACGGGAGACTCGATCGATTTCACTGGTTTGTACGCTTTAACCAGCTTCTGTACCCTTATATCTTGTTCTTGTCAAGGTGAGACAAGTCAATTTTGTCTAAAACAGACGTTTCCTCGACGATCTTTTTAACACTCATTGCATTAAATGTCGATGCAAACTCTCTCTCTTTTGCCCTGAACTCAACTCCGTTCGAGCTGAACAATAGGTCTTACTCTACTTGGCTACTTGAAAATTAATGATACGCATACGCCATCCGCCTCAAAATTGACTACGAAACATCCAATCGAAACCAGCTATCCCAATACCTCTCAGATGCTTTACTTCAGGTTTAAGCTTCAGGCCATCAAAACTTCTGAATTTCCTCCCTCATCAAACATAAGTCGCATCCCGAACCGATCATCGGTATGAAAGACACACCTTCAGCTACGAGCTTTTTGTAGATCAGTCCCTTTGTGGCTTTAACTTCGAGAACATTAACCGGCTCCTTCTTGACAGCTATCTGTGTTTTCTTCTCATCACAGTGCTTAGAGATGTAACCTTTCTTGTTACAGTTTTAATACACTACTTAACCTTTGCAATTCATAGCAATGTGGCCCTCACTGTTGCACTTAAAGCATTTTCTCTGAAAATTACACTGAGTCTGTTTTCCTGTGACCTCCTTATTATAATTTGCCTTACTAACTTAACCTTTCCTTACTCATTCCCTTGCCTTTCATCTTCTCGTATATGGAAATTTCGTCCTTCAGCTCCTTTATTGATTTTTCGCGATACAATCCTACCTTGTTCACCTTGCCATCTGGTATTCCATCTACGAAATAGGACACTAGACTATCCTCGTCAAGTTGAATCGTTTTGCTCATCTTCATCAAACTGTATAGGTACTCGATGTATGTTTCTTTTGGCTGCTTCCGTCTTTGTCGCAAAATTATATGTTCCTCCGCCGAGCACAGCTTTTTATCAAATTCTTCCTTCATTGATTTTTTTAGCTCGACCCAACCCTTACTCCTGTTGTACTTTTGACGTAAAGCTTGGCTTCTCGTGTCAAATGTTGTTTGGCATAAATAAATCTTTGTAAATTATCCCAGCCCACCCTGAAGCAACATCATCAAATTCAGACAGCCAGTGATTAACGTCTTCTTTTTTGGAGCCCGAAAACTATGAAAGCCTATCTTGAACATCGCGTAAGGTAAATCTTGAGCTTACTGCTGGAGTCGCTCTTGATAAATAGATGAACCACTAACCCTCATCCTCATCTGCATCTTCACCCACATCCAAATTATAATGATCCAACAACCGATCCTGCAAAGCACCCTTTCTCCCATTCTTATTCAAACCCAATTCAGCTAACTTGGCCCTCAACAGTAATATCGAGAATCGTTCTGGCATCCATCGTAATGCGTCTAAGCCATTTACAACTGGTTTAACAATTCGATATTAAAGTTTTTGGAACAATGTATTCAATTGACGTTAAACAAATTATTCAAGCAAAATTATTCAAATTAGAAATTAATATAAGGATCAACCCAGTTTCTCATCACTCCCAATTGGATTTTGATCTCGTCAACTACTTCCTTCTACGCCAACTGCTTCGGGCTGCTTCTTATGCACACAGCTTAATCGCCTTTTTGGTGTGCACTGATCTAGCGCTTTCGTTGAGTTGCACTACCCTTCGTTGTTGTTTTTACAAATATAGTCGCCTCTCATTTTTGCCATCGCCTTCGTTACTTTCGCCTTCGTTGCCTTCGCCTTCGTTACTTCCACTGCAAAATTCTTCGTCTCTTTTGCAAAGCTTTTCTCTCTTCTTTCCGCCTTTGTAGCTGCCTCCGCAAACCGCTGCTCTTCGTCGTCGTTTTCCCCGATTTAGTGTTTCTTGCGTCTTCGTAACAAGGATCACTTCTTCGTTTTTCTGCTCACAGGTCGTTGTCACCTGTGATCACGTCGTCGTAAATTTTTTTTTAGTTACTCCAATAAAATTATCGTTGAAATTTTTTCACTCTTCGTTGTCGCTGCTCCTCTCCTTGCCGTCGCTGATTCTCTCTTTGCCGCCGCTCTTTCTCTCCTTGCCGTCGCTGCCTACATAAATTCGCTGCGCTTGGGAATGTCAAGTTTTGCGCGCGAGCACACACCAGCGTAGAGGTAAAGAAGGTGTTCACACATGAACACGTTTTATATATGTGGCCCCGGGAATTCCGCAGTGATGCAATTACTCCTGAGACGACGGTTTATATTATTATTATTATTTATTTAAAGTATTATCGATTTGGTTTTTGGATTACAAATATGTATGTGTGTTTTAACTTTAACGAGTTACAAGTTCTGTTCTGTTTCTGTGCATGCGTAGCGATCGAGATTTCGGCACCGACTACTTTAACGAGATTTTACTCGCTCGCTACTCTCTAAGATCTCTCTCAGCCGAAGTCGTTAGAAACGACGGCCACTTCGTGTCTCTCTCACTTCTTGCTCTTCTGGCTCTCTACTGATTCCTACATATATATATATGAATACATACAAATATACATATGTACACATGTAGATCTGTAACAAATCGATGCAGCTGTGATCTGCTTGTGCGCATGTGCGCGTATCTCTAAACAGTGGCCACTTGAGCCTAGCACAGACAAAAATGTAATCTTGACGAATATGTAATCTGAGCTCCTGCGTGAGTCACAAAAATATCTTCAAAGATAAGTGCGGGGTAGCTGTGTCTTTCCCATCGCACTCAAGAATTTTTCCCATGTTAGGGTTAAACAAACCACTGCGTTGGTCTAGCGATAAGACTAGTTTTAGAAATCTCATCACCGCTACGTAAACGCGGACTTTGAAATAAAGAATCAGTTTGAAATATCAACTCAAGAAAGAAAGACGTCTCTTTATTGGGCGTTCTTTTCAGAAGGACATCCGAGGACTTAAAATCAAAAAATTTCCAGTTTGGTTTCAGACTCAGCCATGGCACCCCGGAGCAACTACATCGAGTGACGGAATTCATTCTGGATGGTTTCCGCAAAAAGCAGTATGTCGTTGCTGCATACTTGGACATACAGTAGGCGTTCGACTGGGTGTGGCACGACGGCCTTCTTTTCAAACTCAAAACCCTGCCCAACCCACAGCTGTTTGAAACGCTCAAATCATTTCTATCTGACAAGACGTTTCGTGTGATCCAAGAAGGAATAATGTCCACTGAGCGGCAGATCAGTGCAGGTGTACCACAGGGTAGCGTTCTTGGACCTACACTGTACAGCCTGTACACTCATGACATGCCAAAGCCAGTACACTCCCGTAACATGATGCTGGCCACTTTTGCGGATGACACAGCGGCAGCGTGCAGATCATCTTGCATATACACAGCCACTGACAGGCTTCAGTTATACCTCAAGAAATTTGAAAACTGGGCCTGTCGGTGGAACATCTCTGTAAACCCCTCAAAGTGTGCAGTAGTGACACACACACTCAGGAAGGACAATTGCCCAGGATTATTTTTACACGGAGAGCTACTGGAACAGAAAAGGGAACACAAATACCTGGCTGTGACCCTCGACAGAAGATTAACAGTAGCAAAGCACACTACAAATGTCAAAAACTCACTCGAAGCCAAGGCTAAGAAGCTTTCTTGTCTGTTAAAACCAAACAATCACCTTAACCTAACTAACAAAATCAAAATTTACAACACCATACTTGCCCCCACATGGAGATACGCCATACAAGTATACGGTATTGCTGCCAAAACCAACTTAAACAAAATCAGACTATTCCAAAGCAAGACACTACGCAGACTATCAGGAGCTGAGTGGTACATACGGAACATTGACCTGGCCAGGGACTTCAAAGTCCCTCTTGTTGGGGACGTTATCAACTCTCAAGCGGAAACATACTTCAAGAAACTGACAAACCATCCGAATATACTCGCCAGAAGACTCACGGAACATAGAACCAGAAGAAGACTGAAAAGAACCCATCCCATCGATCTACCACACAGAACTTTTTAAAAAAAAAACCTCCACATGACCTAAAACACTCCACAAATTCGTAACCCATAACACTTTTCTACTACTACAAAATATTTTAAAATCCATTGAACACCTGCCTACACTATTGTAAAAGTTACTATATACAGTAACAGTATACAATATACACTGTGTAAATTAACACAGTAATAAATCACAAAAAAAAAAAAACGTAAGTAATTATTTATTTATTTTTGATTATTATGGTTCACTCTGGTCGCTTATATATTATTTTACTCTGCTACCTCCGTAAACTTCTGACGTGTACATATAAAAAAGAGACCATCCTTAACACATTTAAATTCGAGTAAGAAGAATAAATGTACTTGTTTCCACTATTTATATCCACAGTAGTCATAGCTAATTTCACGAAAATAATCGCCAATTGCGTATAGTTTTTTTTCTTTTTCTAAAGTTTTACGGCGCACTTCATGTTTATCTCAGTGTCGGAACGGTGTGGTTTCAAACAGCACTTACCTAGCGAAGGTTATTTACCGAACAATGTGGAAGAAAGACTAAGCGAAAATTTACTCATAAAAAATCCATGTGACGTCAGAAAATTACTTAATTCTAATTTTCTGTCATAATTTTGTTCTTGATGAAGTTTTAAGTTGATTATAACTTTCCACTCGTTGTATTATTAGTTTTTATCTCCATTTCTAGTTTATATGGTTATTAATTAAAGATACTTTTGTTTTGTATTTTTTTTTGCTTAGGTCAAACTAGGTGCCAACTCTGTGATTGGCGCCAACTAAAATTTTCACTCCTTTTTGTGAAACCAATGAGGAAAAAGACTTTACCGCACGTTGCATCTGCCTTTTATAGCCTCCAAGATAATTTTCTTATCTTCCGGTCTCTTTTGAACTGAGATGCCCTTTTTTGACAGCGATCAGCTGTTTTCAGCTATATTGTCTACTGTGCAATATTAATCGCGACCTAAAGCTTTCGCCAAGATAAGTGGGCCGTTACCTTTGGGGAGCATTACATCTTCTATGCAGGCTTTTAGGCTGCTGCGGTAACACAATCACTAGCGACAAGCGGCATTTATTACATTTGATGAGCACTATTAGATGTCACGCTCTGTGTACAATCAGAGTCGCGCATCCATTAAGGACCAAGTAGCTTCGAATCAGTCGATTAGTCCAACAATTTGGAGGCAGCAGGAGTAGCTGCGGCAACCACCGCCACCACCCAGATGGTGGGGATTTATATTTGGTACAAAAAGAATCCATAGCTGCAGCCGGTAGAGCAGCCCTTGTCCTGGTCGTCGAATCAGGAAAGAATGTTGCACACCTAGTAGGGGGAAAAATTAGCGGCAGACATGATCGAGAGAATGTGGGCCACGACGTCGGTGGTCATTATGCGCAGATGAGCTATTCCAAAACGAAACTGCAAATCTGTACAAAGTGTCTTGTCAACAAATATAAAACAGCTGATTTCAAATACGAATGATCGTATCACTTGCCCTCCAATAACGCCAAAGAACAATTTTGAAGACGCGGTCACACCGAAAAGATTAAATCTTTTTGGCGTTGCGAACTGTTTTTGTCTGAGTACTAGGCTTTAATGTCAATGTTAACAAGTGGAAAAGTTACAGTCGAGTGTGACCGACTGTGAGATACCCGTACCCAAAGAATTGTGGGTTCAATTAAATAGCACATGAACATGGAAAAAATAAAATGTTAATAAATTGAGATAAAAGTTGCTAGAAAAATGTTGAGCAACATCCAAAAAAGACATAACAAAATAATAAACAAAAAAGACAAATGTTGCTAGGGAAATGTTGCGCAACACGCACTGACATTCTCTCTCAAAAGCTTTGTGCTCAGACACCCTGAAAATATAGCTGAGCAGAGCAACAGAGCTGACAGACGGACAGACGATTCATTTCCATACACTAAGAACAGTAAGGGACCTAGGACGGATCCTTGAGGCACACCACGTTTCAGACAAAGCAAAGACGAGTACACATAATTTGTGGAAACTGACCACGATTGCTCAAATACGAACAAATTAGTTGCAATGATGCACGTGAAAAATTACATAGATGTTTTAACTTAAATATTTGAGAATTGCTCAAATACAGACAAATAAGTTGCAATGATGCATGTGAAAAATTACATAGATGCTTTAACTTAATAGAAAGAATTTCGTGATATACCGTATCAAATGCGTTACTACGATGTATAAGAGTCAGAAATGTCATATCATCATTATCCATTTTTACCCTAATATCTTCAACTATTTTAATTATAGCTGATGTACAGCTCCTGCCAGCACGGAAGCCTGATAGATTATCGGTTAGAAGGTTTTGACAAATAAGGTAAGACGTAAATTGGCCTATATTCATATGCTATTTGAACACACACGAAGGCCTGCTTCCTGATTACCAAGTACTCTAAGCATAGATAGCTGCTCGCACTCGGAGAACATACATTGTCATCCATTATTGCTTACGCACCTATTCTATAATAGTTATAATAAGATAAAGATACTCCAGCAGAAACATCTTAGCGGTTAAATCCTCACAATTCGGGGCGATTCCGACCAGCGCAGATGAAAAAGTTGCAGCAGGGAACAGTGAAGCGAGCGACGAAGAGAGACGAGAGGATTGCTTATCAGCGTCGAGATTTTGCGAGAGCGCCAAAAGCTGATCCATACTTATCGCTGCACCTGACATGGACTAGACCTATGTGGGTAAAAACAGCAGAGAGCAGTCTGCGCTTTTTGAGCTTCATTGCCTATTTAAATATTATAGAGTGCTCCCTGAAGACCTGCTCATTGAAAAAGAGAGCGGCTTATAAGTCAAAGCACATCATATGCAAGCATAGTTTTTTTTGCTGTGCGACGATAAGCTCCGATACAGCGTAGCAGCGTGATTTTCTTGTGTTGGTTTGCAATGCGTATTATGACCACCGGGTCAAGAGAAGATGTTTATATTTTTCTGACCTGGAAAAGCTCCTTGATTTTCGGTGGCGGTGATAGCTTGAGTGGAAAACAGAGTTTCCCCCCTCAATAAATGGAATTCCATGTTCAGGTAAGTCACACACCTGATTTGCCACTTGCTGTGCTGCCAGTTTTGCCTCGATCTCCGCTACTCTCCCTCTCAGGGTGGTCAGCTCGCAAACCTCCTATCCAGACGCTTGACGCGCTCGTTCAGCTGATCCCTTCCGGATCAGCTCCACGATGCACAGTGGTTGGGCTTGTCTGGAGCCGCGGTCATAAATGCTAATGGTGATATCGCAATGAAGTTTTGTCCGAAAATTTATAAAATTGTTCTAAACATCGAGTTAAAAAATTTGACTATATCTTTTAGCTCCCATACCAACGGTTGGGGCAACTTTTTATAAAATTATTATTTTCCAAAACCTAAATAAAATATTTTACCTCTTAATAAAAACGTTGGTGAAATCATAGCCCCAATAGAAAAACAATCATAAATTCACTTATTATGTATTTTATTCATTGAGCAACAAATGCACAACGGTTTTTTTTGCCTATTCTAAGTTTTTTGCCCAGTTATAAAAGGGTCTGATCTTAAGAGCAATCTTTTGATTAAATACTTATTTGTACCAACTTGAGACATTTTCCTAGTGTGAAACTCTCTACATTTTTTATATCTTTGTTTTTAGATTCGGCAGCTTATTCAGACAACTCTCCTATAGAAACAAGCGCATAACTTTTAATTTCAGGACCGTAAACTGAAACTTTTTTTCAACCAATCAGATTGATATTGGAGAATTGACGATTTCATGCGTTTGTAATTTACCCAAAACGTTACAATTCTTTTACAAATGTCAACAATGTAGTCGTTTTTGATAATGTTCGCTTCTGTTCGCTCAAGAGGGCGCTTATTTTCGAGAGCCAGTGTGAAGCTCTAGCGGCTTTGAGGTGTCCCGCTTTGTGGAGCCCAGCGCTCTCCCACACTCTCTCTTCCTCCGGGCTTCCAGTCCGCAAGAGCTTTCCATTCCGCTCTCCCCAACTTCTAGTTTATGACATGTAATTAGTTCTAATTTTCGACCCAGCCGATGAAGGCAAATAAAGTTTATATTTAATTTAAACTGAAACCCCAACAACTATTATTTTTTCTAGTTGGGATCTTGGACCTTTTCATTGGGACTACGATCATCTTATTTACAACGGCTCCGAATCCGCCCACTCCATTTCATGGTCCTTCAAACCGGGTCTATCCTGATCCTCACCAGCTCCAATGCGAATTTTTAAAAAAGATAAGTACTAGTGTTCTTACTTTACAAAAA
>VNKF01002746.1:0-13721 GCA_008044355.1 Drosophila lacteicornis
CAGAAGTCTCGACTCGAAAAGCGGCTATCAACCATCTCATCTAACGGACGCAGAAGTCTCGGCTTGGAAGACAACATTCAACCTTCCATATAACTACCTATGCAGATGCAGATTCTGGCCAGGTCTAGCTACATCTATGAAGCCACCGATGATCTGCAGTTGCTGCTGAAAAGGTACGAGAACTGGGCATGCAGGTGGAACATCTCGATCAATCCCGAAAAATGTGCTATAGTCACCTTCGCTAACAGAAAAGACTCCTCGCCTGGTGTATTCCTGCATGGCCAGTTGATCCCTCAGCTTAGGGAGCATACCTATTTGGGGGTCACGTTTGACAGGAGGCTCACGTTTGCGTCCCACTTGAAGAAAACGCGCTCAAAATTAGAGGCAGCTGCTCGCAGACTCCACTGGCTAACCAAAGCGAAATCGAAGCTCAGCCTGGTAAATAAGAGGAAGATCTACACTGCTATACTGGCGCAAATTTGGCACTATGGGCTGGCCATTTATGGAGTGGCGGCCAAAACACATCTCAACAAGGTCAGAGCTTTCCAGGCTAAGTTCCTGAGACACATCTCTCAAGCTGAATGGTACATCAGAAACACTGATATACACAAGGATCTTGAAATTGAAATGGTCGGTGAAACAATAAATCGGCTGGCAAGGGCCCACAAAACCCGCCTTAAAGCTCACCCCAACCGCCTTGCAAGGAGAGCTACCAAATCAACAACAAGAAGAAGATTAAAACGAACAACATTCGGGCAACTGCCGTCCCGCACCCTCCAATAACCAGTCAACATAACCCTTCCGTAACTAAACTATCTTAGGGCTGCTGGCCCTAAACACACAAACTAACACATCTGTACATAACACACATTCACCTCTAAATACAAATTGTATACAAACAGTAGGTTTAGATTAGATTTAAGCAGCAAAGATCACACCAAAATAAAATAAATGTAAATGTAAATGTAAACTAGAGTAGTATCAATATTTCATTTCATTTTAGTTTGTTTGAAAACTAGTAGTTTTTATAGCTAAAATACAAACCTTGAAACTTTCCTATAACTCGATCAGAATTTATAAAATGGTTTTCAAAATGATAACCATGGGACAGTCGAAATTCGTCACTCGTTTAGAGAAGAGCTCGGTCCATTTCTGAGGCTGCACGATATTCAAAACGCTTTGACGAACAGCACCTTTATTGTCCTTATAAGTTTTCGAAGTTTCCATTATAAAACTGCCGGTCATTACAAATCGAAAGTTTCCATTTTCAAGGTCGGACTCATCAGATTCGGTATTAGAGAACTTGCGATTAGTTGTAGCTGTATTGTTTGAAGGCGCCACTTCTCCCGTTAAATATATTTTAAGGTCAAAATGAGTGGCTGGATAGACTTTGTTTCCCAGCTCCAGGCTAATATTCTGCTAAACTACATGGCTTCGGGAAACAATATTGTCATTTAAATCAATCGAAAGTTTCAATTTTCAAGGTCGGACTCATCAGATTCGGCATTAGAGAACTTGCGATTAGTTGTAGCTGTATTGTTTGAAGGCGCCACTTCTCCCGTTAAATATATTTTAAGGTCAAAATGAGTGGCTGGATAAACTTTGTTTCCCAGCTCCAGGCTAATATTCTGCTAAACTACATGGCTTCGGGAAACAATATTGTCATTTAAATCAGTTGCGTCGCCTGACGGCTTCAACAATTAAGTCCCTGGCGATTGAAGGTGGTCTACCTGAAGGCATGTTGCTACCGATTTAGTGCTATTCTTAGTCTCACTTTCACGGCTCACTTAGACATCTTGCCGGATCAAAACTTTGCACACACGAAAATGATCACGCGGACAAAATAGATCGGGACAAATTCAGCTCTTTCGACGCCGACGTCGACGACGACACAATTACCAACACTGGCACCGACGCCAATGTAAAAGATACCAATTAAAAATCTGCAATATGATTTTATGCATTTATCTATTCAATATCTGTTTTGTAAGCCTCCATATTTTCATTAGACGTTTTCAGGCAATTTTCTTCAAGACAAGACTTAGATCTTTACCAAGACTTTTTAATCAAGCTTAAAATATTTGAGATATACATTTATACCGCCAAACAAATACAACCCTGCATGTCGGCTGACTGCACTCTAACACTAACACATGCATTGCTATACATGCGTTGCCACCCTTTTTAACATATCGGAGACAATATGTTTTTATAAGGGAAAACATTTAATAACAAGAAAGAAAGCTAGCTTCGGTAAACCGAAGTTGGTATACCCTTGCAGTCTGCAATTGGATCATTGAAAATCGAACCATTTTAGTAAGGTTGAAAAAATATCGAATTTGGTTAGTTTTACATTTTACATGTAAAATTTTACATTTTCATAAAAATCGACCGATCGCTTTTATGGCAGCTATATGATATAGTTGTCCAATCTTAATGCAATTAAAACCATAAAAACTGCTATATCTCAAAACTTATAGAAATATGTTTAAAAACAGAGAAGTTAAAATTTTTTTTACATTAATTTCGCCATTATTCCTATGGCAGCTATTGGATATAGTAGTCCGATTTCGGCCGTTCCGACGTACATATATACTGCGTGCTAAAGAAATACGACTATGACTGAGAGACTAGTTCGCGTAGAAACCGACAGACAGACAGAAGGACATGGCTAGGTCGACTCGGCTGCTGATGCTGATCAAGAATATATATATACTTTATGAGGTCGGAGATGCCTCCTTCACTGCGTTGCAAATGGCAAAATTATAATACACTCTGCAAGGGTAAAAAAATATAATCTGAAAAGACAAGCAAGACACTTTTTTCGCAAGTAATTTGCGAATAATTAGCTGCAAATTCTAAGCAAAAAAGATTTTGGATATGTGATGGTTTTCTGGAGTTGTCCTGCTAACTTGATATCAACATAGCAGGGCAACTTTATGTTTTTAAAAAATAAATATAAAAACTCGAGCAGAAAATTATTTTTTTCGGAAATAATTTGCGAATAATTAGCGGCAAATTCTGGGTAAACAACATTTTGGAAATGTAATGTTTTTCTGGAGTTGTCCAGCTAACTTGATAACTTTATGTTTTTAAAAAATAAATATAAAAACTGGAGCAACCAATTTTTTGTTTTCGTAAATATTTTGCGAATAATAAGCGACAAATTCTGAGCAAAAAAGATTTTGGAAATTTTAAATTTGTCTGGAGTTGCCCTGCTAAATTGAGTTACATCAAGTTACATCAAGTTAGCAGGGCAACTCCATATATGACACTCTAGCCGCTATACATTCAGTTGAAAACCGCTGGCGAAAGCTGCATTAAGAGTACTTTGAAATTTTGAGAAAATTCGATTTTTCCAGACTTTCTAGTAGGTCGATCAAAAAATCTTTTCTTAGCGTGCATCTTTATCCAAGAACAAATCTTAACCAAAAAAAAATCATGCCGATAGGTCCAACCGTATGAGCTAGGCGAGCGATACTTGATACAAGACTTACAGATTTATATATATATAGAAAATTATAAGTTATACTGCTATTGCAAAATGTAAAGTTCACTTACGATGAATCCGGAAATATGAAAACCTTTATATTGTTCCTATTTTTTAATGGACTCAACCAGTGGTGAAATTCATCAGCCCAATTCATTACCGTACTCTTTGGACAAAGTACTAACATCTTGGAAGTATTTAATTCCTCATAAGACATCACCGTATGAAGCAAAGCAATTAACTAGAAATGCAAAATGTATAAATATATATTTATCAGTTTTCATATATGAAACATCTTTATTTTACCTGAAGTGTTTTCCCCAGACCCATGCAGTGGGCCAAAATACATCCAGATCCCGAATTCTTATCAGTATGATCTATGCCGCCATAACAGGAATCATACATAAATTTAACACCATCTTTTTGATGAGGCTTTAATTGCTTAACTATATCTACGTCAACTGCAACAAAAGTATTGGTGCTTTCAATGTAATCCAGTATTAGATCAGATTTATTCATAAATGTATTTCGGTTTTTAAGGGCTTTTAAAAGCCCGGTATTTTTCTTTTCCAGTCTTCGAATTCTTTCATTTTCATTTTTTTGTGCTGCTCTTGTTTCTATAGCCAGTTGATCGATGCGCAGCATCGGTTTGATAAACCTAGATTGTTTTACTTTATGTTCAATATCTGAAGCATCACTTTCCGAACTGAGGATTATTGATGACGGGTGTTTCAGCTCAGAATCAGAGGGTAATTTTGAAGTTTTAAGACTACCCATGGTAATAATAGTATCATTTGCTTCTAAGTTACGTTGTGATTCAGTTTTGATTTCCTTGATTGCATTGAGGTTTTTATTTAATTGTGCAGAGCTTGAGAGATTGTTATCAGATTTAAAAACATGGAGAAACTTATCTACAATATTGGTCATTATGTCATCCACTTCTGATTCTGAATCTTTTGAATTTCCGTAGTTGCTCTGATTTGAAAGCCCAGAATCACTATTTGAGTCATTTAAGAGTTGATGCTTAATTTGTTCATTGTAGCGTGATATAAATTCGACCTCCGATATTATATTATTTTCATTCTAGAAATAAATAATAAGTATGTCACAAATAATTCTGTTACTGTAAATGTCAACTTAAAATAGTTTCCAATTTGGAATATAACTTACATCAAATTTTGGTTCACTTTCATATACAACCATGTCATCTTCCAAGCCGGGGACTGATTTAAATTGACTTCTCTCCAATGATTTTTCGTTAACATTTTTTCTTACTTGAATTTGAGTTTTATGCCGTTTGCGTATGCTTAACACATTTAAATTTATCAATCTAAATTTAAAGAAGTAATTTCAGTGGTTAGTATAGTCTATTAAAGTAATTTAGGGTAATTTAAAAAATTTAATAAGTTTTTCACTCAAAGTCCATGTTTTTGAGGTTAGAAATAAACTTGACGGGATGGAGCAAAATGCGACCCCGAAAACACAAACTACACTGGGATTGGTAAAAATAGCCTCTCATAGATCAAATAAAAACACCTCTTAACGAGGTGAGATTAAAGTGACTATGGCACATTCAACTCCAAAAATTTCTGATACCAAAATTTTGTGACGATTAATAGTTATTTAAACAAAAATATTTAAAAAGTTTTTAATTAGTTTCAAAATCGGCACTTAGCTGAAAAATCTAAAAAAGGCAAAACAGGCAGCGTTCCGATTTTGAAACTAATTAAAAACTTTTTAAATATTTTTGTTTAAATAACTATTAATCGTCACAAAATTTTGGTATCAGACATTTTTTGAGTTGAATGTGCCATCGTCACTTTAATCTCACCTCGTTAAGAGGTGTTTTTATTTGATATCAGAAGTTTTTTAAATGACATATGTATGTACATACATAGGTCTTCCATTGTTGTTATAAGTTTTTATTTGAAACTCAAATGGGAAAAATTAACAACCAAAATCCATATAAGACGATAGATATTTGGGATCATTGCTACTAATTTTGATGAGAAAGCAAATATTCTGAGATTTGTGTTGTCCCCGAAATATCTCAAGGGCTATATGGCCTGAAGTTTCTATAAAAATCGTAAAATCCATTAAAAAAAACAAATTTAATCTTAAAAAAAAATTAATTTTAAATCTAAATTCTTAATATGTTTTTTAGACAAATTTAGTCAGGGAAAAGTAATTATCATATCAAAATACTTTTCCAACGACATATAGCACGTTTCTGTAACTTTAGTCCTTCAGAAGTTATAGGCGCGAGAAATTTCCTTTTCTCCCGGCAAAGTAGTAGAAAACCCTAAAATTTGATTAAAGTAAAAAAAAAAAAAATTTAAAACGATTTTTTTTAATTTAAATTATATTCGATTTCCTTTGATGGCTTTAAATTTTATTGCATTGTGCACGTCTCTATATGACTCTACATGACTTTTTACATAACTGTATGTATAGTGCATGTAAAAAGTTAGGAATATGGTATCTGTGCTACTAATTTTAATAAGTAATATCTCGAGAAAGCGAATTTTCCCAGATATGTGTTATATACCAAAAGTTTAGCAATTTCAAGGGCATTATGGCCTTGAGTGACTATCAAAATCGTTAGAGCCATTTTTAAGAAAACTTCAATAACTTAAAAAAAAAAAAATTAATTTTAATTATTAATTCTTAAATATTATATTTAGATAAATTATGTCAAGGCAAAGCTATTATCATTTCACAATACCTTTCAAACGACATAAAGCACGATCCTGTAGCTTTAGTCGTTTAGAAGCTATGGGCGCGGGAAATCTAGCTTTTTTAGCTGTTTTCCCGCCAAACTAGCGGGAAACCTAAAAAGTCGTAGAACAAAAAATGTTTACCTCGAGCAGTTATTAAAACAAAAGTGGTTCCAGGACTCTAAAACAAAAGAATCGACAGACAGACACATTAAAATTTTTGGGATTTTTGCTATACCGGGATTTTGGCTACAATTTTCAAAATATTCAATTCCGCACTTTGACTCTAATTTCTCCTAACTAATCCGTTTTTGAAAAATCTTAGTATGCAGTTTCAAAGAGGTTTTCTTTACCTTTCGATCAAGATATAAATGGTTCTGATCGGACTATCGTAGCAGATTTTCAATTCTACGGCTGTATATAGTAGTCTCCTTGCGCACCACTGTCTCGGTGCTCATCGTCACTACGTGGACTGCCGTCCACAGTGATATTCTTAATAATTTGGGCACTCACAAATAAAAAAATTTAACAAAAATTGCGTTAGGAAGGCAAAAAAAATAAAATCAAATCGATTAAAAAAAAAAAAAAAAAAGAAGCTAGGTATAATTAACCGATGATAATTAACTTTGAAAGTGGCATTATCGGTTTGAACACATAAACCAGAGAAGCCTGCAGAAAATGGCAAGCGGTGACTTTGTTCACGGATTAAAAACAGTGAAAGTAAATTCGGGGCTTAATGATGAGGCTTGCGCAACTTGTGTGAAGAGCAAAATTTGTGTCAAGTGGCTTACAGTATCGGAAAGTCAAGCAAGCGACGTACTAGGGTTAGTACATACTTACATATGTGGATCTATGAATATAACCTCTGCCGGCGGTACGCGTTATTTTGCGACCTTTCTCGAGATCAACGTTAGATAAAACCAGGAAGAAGAAGTGCGCTAAGGGAGATGAATGACATCAAAGGCTTATCGTTCAGAACGAACACTATTATTTATAGATATGTAAAACAGCTATTTAAGTTTGGTGCATGTGTGCACTTGTAATCTCAAGTACAGGGACTAAACCCGAAATATCACTTAAGAATTTTCCACAATGTACAAAAAGGTCGCTCAGTGGGGGTCCTTGTATAAGGTTAACGCCGCTTAGATAAACAGTAGGTAGGTCATAGATAAGAGTAAAATTAGAATCCAATCTCCTATACACTGCTGGTCTTCTTAGGTTAGACGAACGTTTACTTGCATTACAATTTTTTGAATATTTATTATTTTAATGATGATTGAAACAAAGTTGATATGCAAAAAGATTTGGTATTTAATGATACTTAAAATATAATATTTAGATGATTATACAAATGTAACAAAATTGTGTAAGGTGCATTTTTCTTGGTCCATAGAATAGACGCACTTAGGCTTTTTAATTTTTTATAAGAAAAGTATTTTTTTTTAAACTTAAATTTGAAGTTGGTGTTAATATTTGATTTATTATAAATAAAAAACAAAACATTTCAGTAATGAGTACTGCTTCCTTTGTTAGTAATAACTTAATATATCCGGTCCTTCATAGAATAATACAGGGAATCTATGTATTTCAACGAAATCTCGCTCCAAGCACGTTTAATAGCTGCAGTTAATGTTTCCTTATCTTCGTATTGCTTTCCTCCTTCGTATACCTTCCGAGTTAGCCAGCCCCAAACATTTTCAATTATGTTAAGGTCTGGAGAATATGGTCATGATATTAACGTTTTGACTGGAAATAAATGACTTTACTACTCGAGCATTATGAATAGGAGCATTATCCTGCTGAAAAATCCAAGGAATTTGTCCAAAGAGATTATTTAATTTGGGAAATACGGACTCCAACAATGTTTTGAAGCGATCGCCGTTCATCTTCTGATCGATACAAATCAATTCAATTGTTCCATAAAACGTGATGGCACCCCACACCCTTACTCCACCTTCTCGGCTGTGGTGGCGACTTAAATAAAGCTCATCTTTCCGCAAATCATGATAATTATATTGAAAGGCATCGGGGCCATCTAAATTAAAACGTTTTTTATCAGTTAAAACAACTGAACGACAATCATAGAGCCGAGTGTCAGATTGAACAGTCCACGTCATGTATTCTTTCGCGAATCGAAGCCGTTTTTCTTTGCGTATTGCATTCAAAGGGGTTTTTTCTTGATTTTTAGACGCTTTAGGTGTTCTGCATTTCTGATTGTACGCTGAACAGTTGAAAGGCTTGCTTTTACTCCGGCTAATTCCTTAACCTTAGCTGCGGACTTAGTCGAATTGGATGCAATTCTAACAATTTTGCGTACTGCTTGTTCAGATAGTACATTTTTTTTCCTTTGAAGTTTTTTCCATATGCCTCTGGATCTTTTAAATATCTAACTAGCAGTCCTGGAGCTGCGATTTATCTGTTTGGCAATGTTTCGATTGGACAGTCCTTGCGAGTGAAAAAAGTCTACTTTTTGACGTTCTAATCAGCTCATAACACTAGCTTTTCCCATTTTTACTTTAAATGTAGCTCTAAAACAATTTATTTGTTTATTTTTAATATTTTCTCAATACAAAATACTGAACCTGTTTACGCAAGACAAAGATATCTAAAGTGCGTCTATTTCAATGATACCAACCGAAAAACCGCGTGATTGCCATAGAAGTTTCTGGAATCTTCGAATGTAGTTATTTTTTCGCAAATCAACCAGCTGTAAACACATATTTTTCGAACAAGATTCGAACTCTGATAAGAAAAGCTGTTTGGACATTTAGAATAAGCATGATAATAAATATAGCATTTTATATAAAACCAAAGTTGGTGCGTCTAACCTAAGACCAGCAGTGTATGAAGCGGAAATCGTTTTAAATAAAATCAGTTGCTTACAAAAACTCAAGAAGTAAATGTCGTATTATTTGGGACCGCTTTACACTTATAGATTATATCTTCCAGAGTCACGAAAAGTGATTGAGAGCAGAGATAACCTATTCCTCGAAGATATTTTAAACGCTAAAAAAGGGCCTCGTTTGAGCAGAATTTGGAGTACGACACCAAAGACGGCTTTGCAAGACGATGACACTGAATACAAAATTCAGCAGGATGATCAGGACATTGCTGAGATTGAGACTGGAGGCACGGAAACCAATGAACCAGCGATGATGATGCGAAAGAGCACTATACAGTTGAGAAGCGTGCTCCATGTCGCCAAAAGAGGATTTGGACCGGGAATCCAGGCAAACCACGGAAGCAGTAAAATATGCTGAATCTACCTGCAGCCATAAAGGAAGCAGCACAGTCTTCGATGAGTTCGTAATGGGCAGGTTGAACTCAGAAGAGTTAAACGCACTGCAGGCGAACCATTCGTGGGAGCTGGGGGATTTGCCGGGAGGCAAGATGTTTGTAGACTTTGTATACTACTTTGCTTTACTCCATGTACTAGCGAGCCTTGTCTATATTTTCGCAATGACCAAGGTAATATAAACATCATTGCATCAAGGCGTTGATTGCAAAATAAATCCACGTGACAGATGGCGAAGATCTTAGCATTTCTTGGGATTCGATTTTGAGCACTAGGTCGAGACTGGTAGGGTGCCAATGGTGGTTCGAGCGCCTACTATCGACATGTTGACATGCAAGCCAGTGTCTATCCCCCCTCCGTTGCACGTCGGGCAAAACCCCGAAAAGTTTACGTGTTTTAATTTATCTTGTGCACCTCCGTGTTAAAGCCGCCCATTTCCTAAACATTAGTACTAACAATGCCGAATATGGATTTAACTACCGCATAAGATAGGTTATAATTATTAAATTATTACCGCCGGTTATACATGTAGGTTTGCGAAGCTTATATCGCCAAACTTTCTGTATTAAAACGAAATTAAAATGATATAATGAAATAAAATAATATCTGTCAAACTTTTGTTTATTCGCGTGAGCCGTTCCACCTTTGGATCCTCCAGGTTCTCTCGCCTATCCATTCGCAGAGAGAGCGGTCAGTGTTAAGAGAGCATATTCGATCGCATTGAATTGTTTTTGTTTATTGTTTAGCTGAAAGTAAAGGTAACGGAGATGTCGAAACAACAACAAAAGCGTGTTCGTACCGACTCTTCGCTGGACTTAAAGGCTGGTCGCTGGTATTAATCAGCGCTTTGATGAACAAACCAAACAAATGAAGGAATCTGAGGAACGATTCTTATGCAAGATGGAAAAAAAGTTTGAGACTAAGCTTATCAACCTTACTGAGAATTGCAATATGCTGGGCCAAAGAGTAGAAGAGCTTGAACAGAAAAACAAAAAATTAAGTGCGCTGTACGACAAGATAGAGGAGCTAGAAAAGAAAGTCCAAGCAAATGCCGCTGCAGATGCAGAAGTAAGCATTGGAAACGATGTAAGGGTACATGGAGTGCCCATTGTGGAAAATGAGAACCTGAAGACTTTCTTAAATAGCCTCTTTTACTCTTAAGGTCTCACCCCACCACCGAAAGTTAAAGATATTTTTCGTGTTAAGGTGCGGGAACATTCTGGGAACAATGTTATTGATCCCGTCATAATTAAGTTCGAAACCAGGCGAGACAAAATAATGCTGCTGAAACGGGCTAAAGAGCATAGACGACAGACAAAGCAACCACTGACCTTGGAACTGTTTGGCATACAGGCCCCAATTCCAGTCTACATCAACAAGCAGCTGACCAAGGGTAACTACAACATATTTAAAGACGCAATAAAGATGAAGAAGCATAAAATGCTGTCAGCTGTCTATGCTCGACAAAGTTTAGGCGGGGATTTGGCTGCTCCTCAGAAGCCGAATCTTGTTGCTGCGACTGAGACGGGACGAATAATTTTCGGTACATGGTTAGAATTAATACTCTTACTCTACATTAAGTTCAATTTTATCTATATTATCTATATTCTAGGTTTATTGTCTTTTAGGAATTTCACTGTCTCTAAATTTATTATATTTTCTTATTACTTACTCTAGCAATGTATAGATGATCACTTTTTATAAAATTAAAAACGGCGTGCGTTGTTCTGATTGTCTTTTTTGTTGAAAATGGATAACAATACATGGTCATCAAGTGCGAGCAGCTATGCAATGATATGAATCTTTGGCAATCAAGGTTCAAAGTCTTACGAAGAAAATGGAAGAGTTTAGGTCCTTATTTTTAAAATCTAATACTGATGTTAATTGTTTGTCTGAAACATGGTTTTCGTCTCATGTTAGTGATTCGTTAGTAGAATGTAATGGCTATAATCTATTTCGATCTGATCGAGAAAGTCACGATGATGGAATAGCCATGTATGTCAGTAAACGTCATGTATATGTAAACATCCTAGTGAAAGTGCAGTCGAATGGATTTATTTTCAAATTTCAAATGCAATGTATTTCACCAACATGTTAATAGCCTGTGTTTACAGACCACACAGATATATCGACTATCAAAACTAAATTGACTTATTGTTTACTCTTTCACTTGACTATACGGATGTCATTTTAGCCTGGGATTTTAACAGCAATATCCTCAGAGAAAATAAACTATCGGATGACATTGAATCCACTTGTTACGTACGCCGGTTAGGGCCGACTTGAGTCATTTGGTTAACACGGAAGAAAATCAAGAATAGCCAATGTACTAGTGCTCTAGAAAATCAACACGGGCAAGATTGCAAAAAATGTGGCTCGACCAAATGACACCGCCCACACTCGCCAAATTGGGCCATGCAATCAGCTGCAACCCAGCACCGCAGATTTTGCTGAACTATCAAACCTTAGACCAAAGACGACCCAATCAGTACCAGGGGAAGTCAAAACCAACAAGCCCTCGTGGAGATTCTTGTAACCGCGTCGCGTCTCTGACAACAGTCTTGAAAAACGCCAAATTCGGAGTTCAGTGGTAATACGGTAGCTAACAACAACCAAGTGCTGAAGAATACTGACTACAAGGTCAATGGACTCTAAAAAGTTTAAAGTTGACGACAGCACGGCCAACGTCATCAATACAATCGAAGTGGTCGACCACAAGGACGAAAGTGCGCAGGTCTACCAAGTACTTCGGCTCATAGCAGGATTGCTTATCGTCCTCCTTGTGCTCAAAGTACTTAGCACCTACAAGTGGGTGATCCAAGGACACCGCGACCGTCGCCACAAACTGGAGAAAGTAGTGTCTCCCGCCAACAACTGGTCCTGTGACCATAAGTAACCGCCCGAAGGATGTCCCGCAAAAATAAGTTAACTTATAAACAATCAAAATAAACAAACAATAAAATGTATTAATTAAAAATTTTAAAAGAAAAATTTATTATGGAAATAGACCAACTTAAACAGCCAAACAAAATATATACCAAAATATACCATATATATATATAACATACAAGTGCGCATACAAGTGTACCCTCGTCTCTCTACCCGCCGGATAGTAAAACAAAGTGGAGACGACACCAGCGTCGAATGACCAGCGGTCACTTCGCTCACCGAGCTTCTTAGCTTTTTTACTTATTTTTCTTTAAGTTTTTATTGTGTTTAATTTAAAACCCACATACACCAATACACTTCTTATATTCTTTTAATATGTTGTCTTTAAATAATTACAAAATATATTGTGCATTTAGTGAATTTCTAACACCAAAACACAGCACGGTACTATATATATATGTCGTAGATTAGTTGGCCAATTCAAATTATAACGACTGTTAGCTTTGGTTTGTCTTTCGATTCCCATTCGTTTTCATGTGCTTCTGTGCTGTTCCTTCGTCTGTTCAAATGGAGGCAACAGTTTCTGTCGTCAACGTTAGTCTGTGCACTGGTGTGAGCGATATAGAAGGATGCAGGTGTCCGCATCAAAAAGGAATAACGGAAAGCTCTCAGAAGTCTGTGTATTGGAATGCGAGAGCGAGAGTAAAATAAAGTAGAGAGCGACGCTGGCAAAAGGGACGCAAGCAGTAAGAGAGATCATTCGTATTTGAAGAGCCAAACTGAAAAGATGCCACGCGCCAAAAAACGTTTAGGTTCGGACCAGCACGAAGAGCAGCCTGAAGCAGAGGACGATTCTAGTGATTCCTCGACATCAGAAGTGGGATTGCCCAGGCCTCAAACCGAAAGCGAAAGTTATCTGAAGCTACTTTTTGAATCACAAAATCGTACTTTCTCGGATCTTTTAAAAGCAGTACATCGAGCCCCGAATGACGCAGTTACAGTTGTATTGCCGAACTTCAATCCTGATCGTGCAAGCGCGGATGCAGTATCATGGAGTGCAACGGTTAATTACATTCTTTCCGAAAACAGTCTGGAAGGCAGCGCTCTATTGCAAGGAAGCGCGTATGATTGGCTTGCACAAACGGTCTACCCTGGGATCACATGGACGCAGTTCAGAGAACGGTTTTTGCAGTATTTCGCCGGAACGGAGACCTTGGCTGCAACTGTGTTGAATCTGCTGAATGGTCGCGCAACAGAGGAAGAAGCTATGTCGCTGTATGGAAGCAGAGTTGTAACATCCCTGATGTCCAGATGGAAGTCCCTGACGGTA
>VNKF01002753.1:0-14172 GCA_008044355.1 Drosophila lacteicornis
GTAATAAAATACAAAATTAAAAGTTAAAGAAATATTTTTTTTTAATATTTTAAACTTAAAAATAGGTACGTAACCTCAAAAATTTAACTAATTTATATGGGGTTTTTGCTTTTTTTCGCTTCCGATGACCTTATTTACAGCCTAAAAATGAAAAGATTTTATAAACTTCGCTATTTTGTAATGAGATTATCCTTCATTATACTTGTTAAGGACTTTTTTTCGCTGAAATACGTTGATTTCTGTGTGCATATGCTTAAATGGAGACAAAAGTCAAAATAACCTTAAAAAATGTTTATTTTCCTTAAACTTTTGGACGCCATATGGTTAAGGGAGAGTTCCATTATCAAATTCCAAAAAAAAAAAAGACCAGATTAGGCTTAAAATAAGAAAAATTCAAATAAGTAAGGCAACTGTGCCAAGACTTTTGTTTCACGAAATACGTTCATTTTTTGTTTAAGTTTAAATAGTTTTAAGGACATTAAAAAAAAAGTATAACAAAAGTATGCCAATAAATACACAAATGTTTAATTCAACTATATACAAACAAATTTAATCATTTAAATGCTTCATACGTCTGAGAATAACGTTTAAAGTTGACATTTGCAACTGTGCCAACACTTAAGTTCAGCACTGTATGTATGATCCGACGCCAAAACCATCAGGGTAAACACCGAATAAGGTAAGAACGAAATAATGCCCAAAGTTAAACTAACTTTTAGGATAAAATATCGATAGTATAAAGTTTTAAATAAGCTCTATAACCAATTATTCGCACACCAAGATTTCAAATTAAGGGCTTTTGTTAACCTACAGAATTTTTTGATCCAAATGCAAGTTGACTCTTGCTTATCTGTAGGTAAACAAGATGTTACCTTCTCTGTCTGTTCCAATATAAATGTTCAGTGGGAAAATCAAAATGCGCGGAAAATAAAGGCCAAGTCGGGAAACATAAACACAAGCATAGCCAATTCCCACGAGGGTTTAAGTATTCACACTTGTACAGTGGAACAAATTTATACCGCGTTCAATATTTTTTCAATTTTGTCTTAATTTATGAATACAAATTCTTGTGTATTAATAAAATACATGCAAATGCTAAAAATATATTTTTTGGCTTAAAATCAATAAAAATGGCAAATTTAAGGGGGTACAAATAAATTGTTTAAAACCCTTTATTTATTGGCATATTCAAATCTGATTATATTTGTGATAAGAATTAAACTATTAGCTATTTTCAATTGATTTTTAGTTACGTTAAATGTGCCCGCCACAGGCCTTAGTGAATCCGAGTGTTGGAGCATTTACTTCAAATGGCATCGGTTGACATTGAAGTAGGCAAATGGTGTTCAGAGGGTGGATTTTAAAATGCAAACATACTCGATATTGAAACACAGCCCTGGGGTTGTTTGGGGTTCTTGGGCCTCGTTGGGTAGGGAAATATAGCATAACATGCCACAAGACCTGGAACACGTGTCCTGCTTTTTGGCCTTCTTCCAGTTTAGTTGCCAGTTCCACGGCTTGCTTGTTTTCTGGCGAAGACAGAGAACTTATCTCGAAGCAGTTAAATCAAGAACGTGCTTCCATCGAGTGCCAATAAAACCAGGATGGTGGTAGATGAAATCAGGTGGATGGGGCTAATTCCGAACCCTTAACAACAGCAGACATAATTTGATCATAGTAGCCATGCTATTTGCATTAACAACCCGTCCAGAAAATCACCCAAGCAACGGAAAGTGCTCTTTTTGTTCACTTTTAAGCCTTAATATTGAGAACAATCATAATGATATTGAAAAGCAATATTAAACGATATCATATATCGACTTGCCCATGAGAAATGAGACTCTCTAATGAAATATGCTCACAATATTTATATTAAAATTGTTTTGGTAAATTTCAGTTAATTCAAATGTCAAAATATATAATTAAAATTGCACGAAGTTAAAAGCTACAGTCAAGTGTTCTTCAAAATAAAGTAAGTGTCTTTACCTAGTGTACTAGAATTTAAGTGTTACTCATATTTTATTCAAGGACAAAAAATGGAAGGAAACAGGAACCAGGCAGCAGAGCATTCTGCAAAATGAAAATGGTTTTATGCGTCTTTTGATATGTAATTCCGCTTGGGCAGCTGTTAACAAGCAGATAAAGTGCTAGGCGACCAAAAATTACACTAGTTTACACTCAAAATGCAAGCCTGTTGATGCGAAATTCTGGTACAGTTGAATCCACCAGATCACGAAAATGGCTTTAAATTGTTTTTCTATAGATACGTTTTTTAAAGATTTTTTAAAGTATTACACAAAAAAAAATCTGCTCATTTTATGTTTATCATTTTATAGCTCGAGTTGTAACCAACCATCGCCGTCGAAAGTTTTATTTTACAGGTAATGAACTAACCTTTCGATTTTTTTAATCTAGTAGACATCCGGCCAAAAATTTTAAAAAAAATCTCCTTTTACATAACTTTGAAAATCCACGATAAATCAATTTTTCATTGGATTTCTGGAGTTTAAATATTGATTCTGACTAAACTAAGAGCGTCTCCAACATAATTTGTATACCCAAATGTACGTTGAAGCATCCCCTATCAATAGTTTTTTTTTTTTAATTTTTTGGAAGGGGCTCTGTTAATAGAAAATTACCCTTATTTTGATGAGAAATCGCATTTTCGGAGATATGTGTTGTAAACATTAAAAACAAAAAATTAATAATAAATTTTTTATTAAACTTTTTTTTTTTTTTAGATAATGTCAATGTTTTTTTTACGTTAAGCAACCAAATTAATGTTTATAAAACGTAGAGACTGGCAGGAGGAACAAACTTTATGGGGTTGGAGATTTTGAAATGCACCTTATATTGCAGCAGACAACTTGGACTGATGGACTGATGGACACAGTCACACCCTCACTAAAGCCGCAGTAAAGCGACTGCCAAATGTGTTCAAAAATTGCGAGAAAACAATTTGAAGCAATCAACTTGCAAGAGTACGTGACACGGGGAATCCTCTTATCTTCTTTGATTTACACGTTCAGAAAACTATTTCAATGTATAATATATCATTTAATTAAAATAGAAAAGGTAATAGCTATAAAAAGTTCGAATATTTGTATTACATTTTTAAAAATTTAGTTGTGGTCCAACTAAAATTATTGTTACCGTTGTATGGGGAGTGTTATAATACTTATACCCTTGCAGGGTATTAAAATTTTGTCTCCGTCCCCATAAAGTATATATATTCTTAATCAGCCGAGTCGATTTAGCCATGTCCGTCTGTCTGTTGCTAGCTGCCGTTATATAGCTGTTTTTGGCGGTTTTTGAATTACGCTTTTATTTTTATTAAGATCAGACAACTATATCATATAGCTGCCATTGAAGCGATAGGTCGATTTATAGTAGTAGTAGTAGTAGGGGTTTTATTGGCATATAACGGGCTTGGCATATTTGCCGTGAGCCCAATGCTGGTAATTTTGTTTGCTACAATTATAAAAATTATTTTTAATTAATTGAAGAGTAGTGTATATTATTACAAGATAACATTAAATTATACACGCAGATTTTTGATTAGAAAAAAGTTACATTAAAGACTAAGGATTAACGTAACATAACATATTAACATAAAATTACATTTACATTTTTTAAGCTGTATTTACTCAAACCAACGAGCGACGACCAAGTTCCAGATTATTTTTGTTAAAAGATCTCCTGTAGGATTTGCTGCCTGTATTTGCAAGGGTTATCCAATCGCTTTCATTTAGTATGTTTATGCATTCCTTATTTGACAGCTGTGGTTTCCTAAAGTACGATGCTCTGATCTCTAGCAGGATTGGCTACCTTCCTTGGAAGTGCAGTGAGTCCTCACGTTCATGTGGGTTACACAGGGAGCATGTAGATTACACATATGCAAATGTAAAAGTTACATGTAATATGTAAAATGTAAAGGTAAATGTTATTTAAAGTTACAAACTTCGATATTTTTCAATTTTACCAAAATGAATCGATTTTTGATGATTTAATTGCAGACTGCAAGGGTATTCAAACTTTGGCTTACCGAAGTTAGCTTTCTTTTTTGTCTATAATTTATATACGTATTCTTCTTAATCTTAGTATCTTCTTAGTCACTTAGATATAATATGTAAGAACAGATCTCAGAGACTATAAGAGCCTAGAGCTTCCAAATTTGATAACAATAATTGTATCTGTTGCACCAAAAATAAAGTTTGTTTCACAATTTGGCAACCACCAACTGTATTCACAAATCAATCAAACTGTTCAACATATCTTTTTAGTTATGTACTGTAAGATATGTTTTAATTTCATAGGATTGGCTTTAACCTAAGAACAATTTGACGATTCTATCATATATAGGAGCAATCCGAAAACAATAACAAAATTTTATGAACTTCGCTATTGTACCATTAAAGTTAGTTTCCTGTCTTGTTATACCCGGTACCCACAGGGTACAAGAGTATTATAAGTTAGTGCAAGCAGAAGAAGTCCCCGACCCCATAAAGTATGTATATATATTCTTGATCAGCGTCACCAGCCGAATCGATCTAGCCATGCCCGTCTGTCCATCCGTTTGTCCGCCCGTCCGTTTGTCCGTCCGTCTGTCCGTGTGAAACAACAAACCTCAAAGACTATAAGAGCTAGAGATACCAAATTTGGTGACAACATTGGAATCTGTTGCACGCAGATCAAGTTTGTTTTAAAATTTGGCCCGCTCACTTCTGCTCCCGGAAATCATAAAAAAACGTAATTTTCGGCTTAAAGTAAATAGATAAAATGAATAAGTAGGCCTTTTGCGGACGTATTCTGAAAATTTAAGTAAAATCGGATGATAAACTTGGAAGTTATTAAACAATAAAGTTTCTGCGTATGAAGAAAAATAAAGAGAGGGAGAGAGAGAGATAGCGCACAGGCGTGTTGCCTAGCAACATTGTTCCTAATAACATTTGTCTTTTATGGATGTTGCTCAACATGTTTCTAGCAACATTTGTTCTCATTTGTCAACATTTTCTTTTTTCCATGTTCATGTACTATTTAATTTCACCCACAATGCTTTGGGTACCGGGTATCTCACAGTCGGTCACACTCGACTGTAGCTTTCCCACTTGTTATTTAATTTCAACGGTGTTCTTAGAACTCTTATTTTTAAAGTCGTTTCTGAAATGAAGACTGTGAAAGTTTCTCACCGCGTCATTGAAAAACGCATGTATTTTTTTTTTAATTTTTTTGTGCTTTGAGTATTTTGTATTCCACACTCTAGCACACTCGACTGTGGCTTACTTTTTCCACCATTTTTTTGTATTTTAATGTATTAAAAGCCTTTTCTTAAACTTAACTACTTATAATAAACCTTTTTTAAGTGTAAAACGTGAACTCTTCACTTGAGCTTTGCAAAAGGCTAACATCTGTTACCGAATGGCCCCGAGATTAAAAAGGAAAAAACTGGCAGGTCGGGGAAACTGGAATAGTGTCAATGACCTGCTGATGCTTTAGCTAGATGCTAACGAGCACGTGAGTCAAGTGTAGCGGAAAATAAGCTAATTTGTGTAGCTTTTCATTTTGGCCAACGTCGTTGGCCACGTGTGGCGTCAACTGCCTCCACTCTCTTCTACGGAAAAAGTCAAGAAATTCTATTGCAAACATAAATCATTCTCAATGCAAGACATCAGACAGGATGAACACGCAATCAACTGTTTGTCACAAAGCAGATCGGGTGAATGAGAAAGTGTTCGAGTGCCTGGGTGAGAGAGCTTTGCTATCCCGCCTTTGTGAGGGGCATGTCAATCAAGCCAGAAGCCACAAGCCACCACTCTGAACCCAAAACCTCGGATGCACAACCACCACCCGCCAAGGGGAGTGAACCGAAGAAAAAGGACACAAATCGAAGCAGACCAAGTTCCTGACATCCGGGTCAAGTTCAACTGGTAACGTAGCGAAAAAAGGCTAAAAAAATTATTTAAGAAAACAATTTTGACTTATAATTAAGTAATGATTTAGTTATCCATAAATAGGAATAATGTAGTGGATAGTAAAGTACACAAATATATAGAGTAAAACGGTTAACGTCTTGCCTAAGCTGGTTTTCATTCTTGTTAATTCCCCTTTTGAATACCGAAATATGGTCGTGTTATGCAATTTAGAAAAATTATTAGAATTATATATAGGAATGAAAAAGATTGAATAAATGCAATTTTATCGATGCCCTCCCTTGTTGTAGGTGATAATTTATTTATCCATGTGTTTTTCTGGGTACCAGTGCTGAAGCTATCCACTGAATTGTAAACTGCTACGAGAAGCGTTGGGGTTTTTTCAGCCTGGCCAGCTGTGAGTTCCGCTCGCTGTGATGGCTGGCCATTTGTTGCCCCGGAGCGAGAACAAAGGAGAGAACCGTTTTATCTGCCACAGCATTCACTCCTTTATTTGCCAAGTGCAAATTGCAAAATGATATTAGAGTACCGGGCTGGATGACAGGGGCTGCACCAACGGAGTTGAAAGGGCGAAATGAAAGTGGAAAGTGCGTCCGGGCCCAGCCAAGCTTGACGGGCATCTCGTCAGTAATGAGCACGAGCAGATTTAATGTGATTTGTGTCGAAGCGGGCCAACGGCTGTATTATCGAGCAGGAAGCTCCGGACCCTTATTGTGGGTGGTGGGCTAGTGGCAGACCCTTATTGTGGGTGTAATTGGCGGATGGCAAAGGCAGCCATCCGCAGTTCGTATGGTTTTTGTAATCGCAGAGAACATTCATTGACTTTAATGAATAATTGAGCCTGTAACTCTTCAAAAGATATTATTAGTAACAAGAAAGAAAGCTAACTTCGCTAAGCCGCTAAGTATGCAATTGATCATTAAAAATCTACCCATTTTGGCAATATTAAAAAAAAACGAGAAAGAAAGCTTACTTCGGTAAACCGAATTTGGTATACCAGTCTGCAATTGGATCATTGAAAATGGAACCATTTTAGTAATGTTGAAAAAACATCGAATTTTGTACATTTTACATTTTACATGTAGAATTTTACATTTTCATATAAATCGACCGATCGCTTCTATGGCAGCTATTTGATATAGTGGTCCGATCTTAATGAAATTAAAACCGTAATTCTAGAAGCATAAAAAACTGCTATATATCAAAATTTATAGAAATACGTTGATAAACAGAGAAGTTAAAATTTTTTTTACATTAATTTCGCCATCATTCCTATGGCAGCTAGGATATAGTAGTCAGATTTCGGTCGTTCCGACATATATACTGCGTGCTAAAAAAATAAGACTATGCTGAAAATTTCAGCTCGATAGCTCAAAAACTAAGAGACTAGTTCGCGTAGAAACCGACAGACGGACAGACGGACAGACGGACAGACAGACAGACGGACATGGCTAGATCGACTCGGCGGTGATGCTGATCAAGAATATATATACTTTATGGGGTCGGAGATGCCTCCTTCACTGCGTTCCAAACATCTGGTCAAAATTATAATACCCTCTGCAAGGGTATAAAACGGAAGTTTGGAAATTTGGTTAACATTTATCTCCACATTTTTTATTTTACATGTAGAATTTAAAATTATCGTATAAATCGACCGATCGCTCCTATGGCAGCTATATGATATATTTATCCGATCTTAATGAAATTAAAACCGTAAAAAAATATTTAATTCTCGAATTTATAGAATTACGTTTAAAAGAAGAGAAGTTTTAATTTAAGGTAGGGTATTTAATTTTTTTTCGAAATGTTTCTTTAAAATATTTTTTATGAATGCGTAACATCCTAAGAATATAAAGAATATAAAGTCCAATTGAAATCGATCGGAGGAAAAACAACAAAGTAATGGGTAGTTGAACGGAGGTCATTCTATGTTCGATATATTCCCAAAACTCTAAAGCGCTCTCCTTAAAAGTGCCATTTTCAAAGTCGGTTTACACGATTACTCAAAATCTGCTTGACCAATCGTTTTGAAATTTCGCACACAGCTTTTGCAACTAATTCTCCAGGTATCAACGTCGGCGTTTTTTAAATTTTATTTTTAATTATATTTTTTATTTAACAATTAAACTTTTTATTTTAGTCAAAATTTGTATTTGTAACTTCAAAATTTCATGAAAAATCGAAAAAAAATAAATTAAAAAAGAAAAAACTCCACTGTGATACCTTGGACCAATTATCTTTTAACTAATGCATTTTTCTTCATATCGGACGATTCTGTGGACAGTTAGGATGTACACCGCAAATCAACTTTTTTTTTCTCCCTATAACTCCTATACCTGTAATATTTGTCAGTAAAACATTTTTAGAAAAATTGTCTAAGTGTTACTTTATTACAATCCTGGACAGTTAGGATGTACACCGCAAATCAACTTTTTTTTCCCCCTATAACTCCTATACCTGTAATATACTGACATAAAACATTTTTAGAAAAATTGTCTAAGTGTTACTTTATTATTTGGTGTTACTTTATTATTTGTTATTTAAATTAATAAACAACATTGGAATCTGTTGCACGCAGATCACGTTTGTTTTAAAATTTGACCACGCCCACTTCCGCCCCCGAAAAACATAAAAAACTGTATATAAGCTATAGTCGTAATTTTCGGCTTAAAGTAAATAAATACAATAAATAAATAGGCTTGGGCGGACGTTTTCTAAAAATTTCAGTAAAGTGGGATTATAAACATGGGAGATATTAGCAATAAGGTTCGAGTTTTAACACTCCCCCCTAAGGCGCTACTGTTGCAAGCTGTAGCCGACAGGTGGCGCATTCGAGCCTTGGCCGTGCGATAAAATGGCGCCAACTGCAGAAGAAATGACAAAAGAATAGAGCAAGAAAGGACAACAAATAACAATTCATTCATTCATTCGAGCGGGTTTTTATGCGTCCTTATAAAATGTATCATTCATATTTAAGTACGACATTAAATTGTTTAGGTCGGGAGCTAATTCTAGAGGCGATTTATTTTAAGAAGTATCGAAGTAGAGTATGATAATGTACATATGTATGTACAATTTTAAATTGCCTTTTAGTGTAAAACACAAATGTTTAGTTACCGGGTATCTCATAGTTGAGCACAGTCGCCTGTAGCTTTCTTACTTGTTTTTACTGTTGCAGTAAATACTTGCTACTTTCGTAGCACTCCATGCCAGGGATGTTAAAACCAGTTGGGAATTAAATGCACACACGCGAGAAAAAAATGTTTAGGCATCCCATTACCTAAAATGGAGGTAACCCATGGCCTAAAAATGGAATTGTTAGCTATGGGGTTATTGCCTAAATTTAAGGCCTACAATTCCTAAAATGTATGACCTAAAAATATGGCATTTTAGACAATATGACCCATATTTTAGGCAATGAATCGCCAGTTCCTAATATTTTTGGAATTATTTTTTCTGGGTGTACGAATATACCGCTGTACTTTTCGATTAGGGGGTATAAAAAATGAAAAACTTAAGTTAAGCGAAAGTGCAAAAGTTGTTCAAGGCTTTTTTGGCGCGCCCAACCCCCACCGCAAAGAGCATAAGAAAATCTTATACTTGAATGTGGGAAAGAAGCCAAAATTGTTGTTATGATTAGCATTTTATCAGAAGATCCCTTGGCTTATCATACCATGTCTTAGGACAAGCATTCCAGCGTCTTTATGGTAATTTAGTTTTTGCCAGGATGCGGCAACAGCTGACAAAGTTGTAGTAGGTATGTACATCCTCCCCTAAATGAGAAAAACTTTAGTTCACTCCCTTAAAGAAGGCAAGTAATCTCAATCAAAATTGAGAAATATACAACCCGCTGGGTGCTTTTCTTGTTTATAAGTGTGGATCCCATTAATTTATTGCCGGAGACATAGAGACACCTCCAGCCTTACAAAATGCGACATTATTATTTCATTATTATGCCAAACGCATCAGACCTCCCTTCCACCAGTCCCCATTCACGTGAGCAGGCTCATATTACACACTGCGGTTAATGGAAAATAAAAATAGATAGAGGCTTTTAGAGGTGGCAGATGATTCACGCGCCGGAAAATTTTTTGACCCCCGATTCATAAAACAGGCAGCCCCGGGGTGCTCAGACATATGTTTCGATAGTCCCCGGTCAAAGGGACCAGGTCAGAGGCTGTAATACTTAGTCGTAAATATTTTTATGGGTACTAAGGTTTCCGCTGCAGATGAACAAAGCGCAAAGAGCTCATAAAGGCAGGTGCATTGGCAAATCAAATATTTGGTTTGAAGTGAACTTATCTTAAAAGGAAATTATGAAAAATCTCTTTGTGACAATAGTATCCATTAAAGTAATAGTATCCATAATATTTAATAAATTGTTGTTGTCTTTGTGACAATAGTATCCATTAAAGTAATAGTATCCATAATATTTAATAAATTGTTTATACTTCCATTTCCCACAACAAAAATACCCACCGTTTTCACGATGAAGTTTCGGCTCTGCTTCTAATCCTATATCCATATCTACGATATGTGTGCATAAACCATATACATATAACCGATATGTGTATATATATAAAGTATCAATTAAAACGTAATTGAGACATCCATCCGCTGATAAGAATTTTGGCATTGAATTATTAGGCTCCGAGTCGAGAACAAATTCCACTGACAAACGCGGAACGAATACACACATGCCCTAATGTTATGACGGCATATCATTTAGAACTTTTTATTTACTTAAGCCGCACTTTTTCATTTATGCACTTGTGCCGCTTATTAAAAACACACCAGTAAAAACGGCAGTACCACAGAAAACACTTGGTTTAAAGGACGTGATTTCTGCGCGATGTTAGCTAAAATTCACGTGCCCAGCAAACACCCGCAAAACAACCAGACTCCGCCGGCTAAGAGCAATAACTGTTATTCCGTTGCTCTCCTTTTGGGGAGTTTCTCTTGAACGGTGGTGTGTTTCAATCAGCTGTCTTTGGGGTACAGAACAGACACCGGAAATGGGGGTGGAATGCCTTCGAAATTGAAGCGGGTTTCACCTACCTTTACTTTGCATCAAATATCGTACTCATGCAAAAGATGCAAAACCTCAAAGCCTGTGCCACCTTGCGTGGTATAATATTATGCACCATATAAAATAATCTGTTTAAACAGAACGGTGAAATAAAATCGTAGTAAGAAACTTAATCTCTGGTTCGGAGCTCCAAACATTTTTCCATCATGATCAGAAAATAGAAGCGTTTAAATTGTACACTATTTTAATACGATACTGATGGATTGCTGCTGGCATATATCGATGGTTGAAATGAATATAATCTAAAGAACATACAAAAAGGGAATGAATTCAGTGGAATCCTTAGCTGTTCTGTCAGAATTTGTCCAGAAGTTTGCAACGCAATGAAGGAAGCATCACCAGCCCAGTCGATTTAGCCATGCCCGTCTGTCTGTCTGTCGGTTGCTACGCAAACTAGTCTCTCAGTTTTTGAGCTATCTGCATGAAACTTTGCAGATAGTCATCTTTCTTTGCAGCTAGTGTATATGTATGTCGGAACGGCCGGAATCGGATCACTTTATCTTATTTGTAGCTGTCATATAAAGTTAGCTTTATTTCTTGTTGAACGTACTTTTATAAATTTCGAGATATAGCTGTTTTTACGGTTGATAACTAACGGTTTACGTGCAAAATGTAAAATGTGTAAGTAAATTTACATACTTCGATATTTTTTAATTCGAAAACACAAACAGGCGTGCTCCGGTTTTCACTTTAATTTTTCGTTTCAGACCAAAAACGTACGTTTTTGTTTTTAGGTGCTCCGGTTTTCTCAAACTTTTTTTCATCGTTTTGTTATCGAAATATTTTATCGTTTTTATTGCTCAAAAAGTTGACTTGGATGTTTTGAGAAGTAAACGGAATGCTTAAATGCATTTACTCTTTTTAATTGTTTGTTTTAAAGCCAAATAAAGGCAGGAATTGGTTATTTATCGGGCCAAGGGGGCTGCTACCCTTTGATGATATGACTTTTATACCATTTCTTGTTGCTAAAAATACCATTTAAACATTAAAATAAACTTGTTTATTTATAAAAGCCTATTCTGTCCTCTTTGAACAATATTAATGCCCACCTTTTCATTTAACAAGCACTTCGACCAGATTGTTTTGTTCCACTAACAGTACGGCAGCACTGCCAACCAAACCGGGGTCAAAAAAGAGTTATTAAGTAATTAAGTAAATACGAACTAGATTGATCTACTGATGGTGTGAAATGAACATCAATAGACCAACGAGTCAACTAATTTTTTCCTTTTGCAATTAAAAACCGATTTGATGTAGAAAAAGGCATTTACTTTTCATTTTGAAAACGAAAAAGTCTTGTGAATATGAAAACGGGAGCACCGATTTCTCGTTTTCGAAAACGAAAACGAGAGAATCTTGTGAAAATGAAAACCGGAGCCTGCCTGAATGAAAAGCAGTGAAAGTCGAAAATCTAAGAGCTCCTCTGAATTTCGGCTTGAACTGCGAAAAAACGTATTGTAAATGTAAAAATTCTTAAAAACAGCCGTGTAAGTCTGCGCGTTATACCGATTCAGTACACATGAAGCATTGGGACTTCAAACAATTTAAAATACATCTTCTAGTAGCAAAAGTGCAGAGAAATAAATGAGGTAAGTTTCTGTTAGTTCGGCCCCTTCCAAAAAATTAAAAAAAAAAACCATAGAAAGGGGGTGCTCTAACGTACATTTGGGTATAAAAATTATGTTGGGGACGCTCTTAGTTTAGTCACAATAAATCTTTAAAGTTTAGTCTAATTCCCATACAAAATCCGTAGCAAACACGCACACTGACAAATTATGAATACACAAAATTCAAGCGCCTGCTGTGTGATCGTCGCGGTACAGTGGTATGTGAAGCTTAAAACTTTTGTCAAAATGTGCTTAGCGTAAATACTATATACATACATATGTCGACACTTTGCAAACTTTGAATACATTTATGCGTGAAATATAAATAAAACAAAAATTTTACAACGTAAAATACATAGTAATTAACGACTTTTTAATTCAATTTTTATTTTTATTCATAGCATCCGTCAAGATGCTCCAACTGATCAATGCCAGGTTTGATGAGCAGAAGAAAATCTTGGGGGAGGAGTTTCGAGAGAGTAAGGCACGTAACCTCAGCTCTCTCCAGCAGAAGTTCCAGGCGATGTCCGAAGAGATCCACACCCTTACTCAACGTGTGAGCCACCCTGAAGCAGCAGGACCAACACTTGCCCTGCAAATTGGCGGCACCAAACACTCCTGGTGGTTTGCCTGATCAGCTGAAGCAGCAGGTTGGCGACTTGGATGCCAGACTGGCAGCAAAATGTATGGCAGAGGAGGAAGTAACGGTATCATGTACCTTGCGCTGGCATGTGGTAACGCAAGCGGAGGGAGAAAACCTTAAAACGCTTTTCAACCGGCTCTGTATATATGTAGCTGAATTTAAATTCGCCTCCACTGGTGAGATCCATCTACAGAGTGCGGCTCCGCCAAACTGGGCAAACAATTGTAGACCCGATTATTTCTTATAAAAAGTAAGTAAGTAAGTACAAGCAATTGGAGCTTACAACTTATTGGTCTGAAGTCGCCGGCAATGATTTACATCAGTGATGTCCACACAAATACAATGAGATGTGACTTGCATTTGTGTGCGTAAGAGAAAAACGAAGTTGGCTTCGTGCGAGACGTTTTAATGCTTTGCACTGCGCAAAAGAAACGGAAACTTCAAACTTAATAAAATTAATAGCTTCTTGCTAAATTTATTAGAGCTGAAATAATTAGTTATTAAATAACTAATTATATAAATAAGAAAACAAATTCAAGTATAAGACTTAAGAAATTACTAAATAACAAATAATTAAATAACAGAAATAATATAATAAAGGAACAAATTAAACATTTCGCATCCCCATAAATATTTTCAATAAAGAAAAATGCATATTCCCACTCTTCCAAAAACATTTTTGTCAGTGTATATTTAATGAGTTGCGCAGCGAGACCTTGCTCCGTTGACGGCTGAACAGCAACTGATTTGATTTTCGTTTGCGCTTCGTTGTCGAATTCCACGAAGCGAACGAACCCCGCGCACGAAGACGCTTGCCGAAGCCACACGACCGTTTACACTGTCTGTGTAGCGGCAGAGAACCGGCAGAGTTTTTACCAACCACAAGAGGCGGGCGCTTGGACA
>VNKF01002757.1:0-14163 GCA_008044355.1 Drosophila lacteicornis
AGAGACTATAAGAGCTAGAGTTACCAAATTTGGTGACAACATTGGAATCTGTTGCACGCAGATCAAGTTTCTTTTAAAATTTGGCCACGCCCACTTGAGCCTCCAAAAAATCATAAAAATGTTAAAAAAGCTATACTCGTTATTTTCGGGTTAAAGTTAATAGATACAATAAATAAATTAAATAAAATGGACGTTTCCTGAAAATTTCAGTAAAATCGGATGATAAACATGGGAGATATTAGCAATAAGGTTTGAATTTTAACACACCGCCCTAAGGCACTGCTGTGGCAAGCTGTAGCCGACAGGTGGCGCATTCGAGCCTTGGCCGTGCGATATAATGGTGCCAATGTTACATACATTGTAGTGTATGTACATTTTTAAATTGCCTTTTAGTGTGAAGCGCAAACGTTTAGGTACCGGGTATCTCACAGTCGAGCACAGTCGACTGTAGCTTTCTTACTTGTTTTATTTCAAATTTTGTTATTTTAAAAGTTCACTTTTATTGCATTTATTTCTTCGCGGAAATGGCAACATTTATTATAACTATAGTTTATATATTTCTTAAGTTGTAGATTTTAATATAATATTAATTTGCAATATAGTTTCAAAATATAGCTGAGCACAATGTTTCTATCCCTAACAGCGCCACCTCCGACCAGTATCCATCCATGGCCAGCAACGAGGACCGCGACGAGAGCAAGCCGCTGCCCAGCTGGCGGAAGACGCGGTTCAACCGCAACAATGACGGCGAGCACAGCAACGGCGGACGGTCCCGTGACCAGCAGCGGCGATACAGCGTGAGCTGCGACGACGACCAGCACAGCGTCCGCAGCGAAGGAGCCGGCAACCTGCGCCTCTACAGCATCCACGATCGCAGGAAACACTCGCAGGAGCGGCACGAGCGCAACATGACCGGCGGCGGGGCCAACTACAACAGCATTGTCAACTCGAATTGGGATCAGCGGGACCGGGACCGGGACGATCGCAGCGAGCGCTCCTACATCAGCAACTACGAGCGCGGCAGCAACTACAAGCGAGGTGGGCGCTTCAACAACCGCAACACCTACGACAAGCCGCCGCGATTCCAGAAGCAGCAGCAGCAGCAGCAGCAACAGATGCAACAGCAGCATCATCAGGGCGGACACCAAAAGATACACAGTGATACATGGCGGCGCTCCAACACGGCCATAAATGCCGCCGGCTACCAGGATGAGAACTGTGCGTACAACTCCAACGGACCGGAGTCCAATAGTCGCAGCTCCTCGAGGGCTCGCACGCTGCCCAGACCCTCAAAGTCGCAAATGGATAAGCCGGCTGGTGGTTATCGGTACAACCAGAGTCCCACCCAAGGAGGAGGCGGCGGCGGTGGTCCGAGGTTCCCGCGCTACAGCAGCCAGAGCAGCTTGGCCAGCGAGGCGTCCAGCACTTTTGATCGACGCCAGCAGACCTCGCCGCAAAATCAGCAGCAGCACCAGCACCAGAGGCATCGCCATTTTACGCGTCGCTCCCAGCCGGACATACATCAGCCGCAGAACGAGGGCAACTGGCAGGGTCAGGGGGGTCAGGGTGGTCCCCAGGAGCAGCCGCCGTCCGGCAAGGAGGAGAGCGAGTTGGTGCGCAATGCCCAGCAGACCACCAAGTACATGAACTACCTGTCCTCGCAGAAATGAGACACTTGTAAACTAGTTAATATAGTTTATAGAGAGAAGGCGAGAGAGCCGTCAGCCACTTCCACAGCAACTCCAAATGTTCTTCAGTTTATTCGTTGTTCCCTGAATGTTCGCCCCTCTAGATTGTTAGCCGTAACTGTGTCCTAATGGCGGTGTCCGGCCACGTCTCAACCCGAGCTCAAATGTCAAGCCAAAACAACTGATTCAGCGCCCAATCAATCAATCATACAAACAGATCCAACTCAAATCCAGGCTCAAGAAGAGAATTCAAAAGCAAAACAAATGAAACACAACACACGCATGCATCGGATCCGATCAAGTTGTAAATATAATATAAACATAAATAGACATTTATTTAGTCACACACAAACATACACCACACAACACACCACACACATACACAGTCACACTCATTTTTATATTTATATAGTATACAATCTGTTTAGAAACTAAGTACAAAGTCAATGAAACAAGCAGAGAAATCCTATTTCTATTGAAACAAAAACAAAAACAAAATCAAAGCCTGTTGGGTAAATGTCGTTCGTCGTTGAGCAAATCAATTTGTATTTTAGCTAAATATATACATAAATACACACAAATATACACATATTAAATGTCATGTTACAGTGCAGATTCAGCCAAGTTATTAAACGAATTATATCACCTGCAAGCTAAAGGTATTTTTAAAGCAAATTTTGTGAGGCGAGGCACTTTGTTGGAACAACAAAGCCCAGCCAGAGTGCAGAGTGCAGAGAATATGAAATGTATAGTTATACGAGTAGTCATATATACATACATAAATAATACTTAAACCCCCAACCCAAACCCCCTTGTTTAGGCGTAATTCACAACATGCGTAGGTTCAAAACATTAATCGGAAAACATACATAGCGTCTAACCCATTTTTAATAAAACAAAAAATTATTTTCAAGATGAAATGTACGAGAGGAGTTTCTATGGAAATTATATTTAAGGAGGGGATTTTGGTGCTTATAGGAGGACATTACGTTTCACAGAAACATGGTTCCGAAAACGCCCCATTTAGAGGTTTTCGATCACGGACTATACGCACTTGAGGATATTTTGGGGAGAGCATTAGCATACTTATTGGCGTCGTATGTGCGTGGGTAGAAGACGGTACTGGGGCCCTGCTCTAACACCCTGTACAGTTAGTCCTTAACAAGCTGTTATATTTCCGCGATAATCAAGATAATGATTAATTATAATATTTTAAAAATCGAATATATTATACCAAAAGATGGAATTCAGCAAAGGTTTCTAAATATCAAGTATCACAGTTATCTAACGAAGATACTTTATGATTTAGTTCCGAAAAATCCCCGTGTTATTAGGCAGGTGGTGTAGGACGTCTAAAAACGGCTTCTTATGACGGTGCACGGCAGCAAACGAATTTCTGGTTGGTTCCGACAACGCCCCATGTAGAGGTTATCGATCTCGGACTATACGCACTTGAGGATATTTTGGGGAGAGCATTAGCATACTTATTGGCGTCGTATGTGCGTGGGAAGAAGACGGTACTGGGGCCCTACTCTAACGCCCTGTACAGTTAGTCCTTAACAAGCTGTTATATTTCCGCGATAATCAAGATAGTGATTAATTATAATATTTTAAAAATCGAAAATATTATACCAAAAGATGGAATTCAGCAAAGGTTTCCAAATATCAAAGTTTTAAATTCTGCCGTGATGCATCTCATGTATCACAGTTATCTAACGAAGATGCTTTATGATTTAGTTTCAAAAAAAACCCCCTTTTATTAGGCAGGTGCCTGGCAGTCATCAATTGGTGATCAGCAGCAAACGAATTTTTGCCATGTCGATATCATACAAGATTTTTTATTTATACCGTCCGATACGATTTAACATCTAGTTTTCTTCTGGTATGAATTTTTTACTGGGATCCATAATGAAGTTCATATTTCTTGCGACTCAGCTGGTATTTCCCCTCCTATGGGAACTCGGAAAGGCTCAGGTTACATTGTATCTCACATTCGTCTGTAGTTTTCATACTTGTGTTTATAAAATATTTGTTTAGTCGCTTTTCCGTCAGTGTCTAAGGTTTCTGTAAGCCAGTGAACGCCTTTCGGGATTGAAAAAAAGAGAAGTCGGTTATAACATACATATGTAAATACATGAAATACCACAATAGTTTTGAAGCCTAGAACCTATTGTCCGCCATAAGTTTAATATTGATTTTTAAATTATAATCATATGTATATTTGATAATTCGATTTGGAACAATTAAATTAAGTCGTTGTTTAATTTGCTGCTTATTTTCCATAATTTTTTTTAAAACAAAGCTCAGCTTTGAAACGCATTATCTCGAGTTTGTCCGGTGTAAACGTTCATTCTGCGTTGTTGAGTTAACTCCGATATCGATAGGTATGTAACTCATGTTAGTGTAAATAGGGTAGTAAAGTTAAATCGAAGAGTGCACATTTTCCACAACTATAGATTAATATGTCATCAAGACACGTCATGCAGGGAAAAGCCACTAAAAAAATACAATATCAGATAAGGAGAACACCCGTACCACTGATATACAAAAATGCAACAGATTTTTCAAGGCAGAGAACCAAGAACAGCCTCCAAGCTGCTACTATATATTTTCTAAAACATTACATACATAAATATAACACAGATTGATACACAATTCGGATAAGGCATAACCAGAGATTATGAAAAAGACAGGGGTAAAGCCGGGACATATCAGCGCTCGGCCTGCTCGCGCGGTGTGACCACCAGGACCTCGTAGGTATTGATGTTCACCTCCAGGCCACGGTGCGGCATGTACATCACCTTGTGCGAGGGATGCACCTTGCCCAGCCGCATGATTCCCTCGTACAGGCCACGGCCCGTGTAAGTGACCTCGCCGATCTCCGAGTATCCAGTTTTGAGGGCATCGTCCGGATGGCTGCCGTGCTGGCCGGGTACCCACTTGTAGTCGCAGTCATTTAGCACCAGCAGCTCCACGTCTTCGATCAGAGCGTAGGCCCTGCAGGACCACGATCCGAAGGCTGCCTTCTTTTCCGGCACATAGCTCGCCGGCAGGCGGTCGTCGTTTAGGTACACACGGGCCACATACGTCGGATGGCCATCCTCGTCGGTGCCGCACTGGACGGCTCCTTCGGGCGGCAGGTGCGCATCCGTGGGACTGTCCGCCTCCAGGTCCATGGGCACCCACTGGATGGGCATCTTGGGCGGCTCCACATCGTCGAACTCGGTGCGCTCGGCGAAGTTCAGGTAAATTCGGTGGACGCGACTCCGGTGGCAATGGGACCTGCACTGGGGGCAGGTGAGAGATCTGTTTAGCCAGCGGGTGAGGCAGTCCTTGTGGAATACGTGACCGCACTGCGTCGTGGAGTAAATAGTGTCGTTCGCTCGGAAAAACTCGTTGCAAATAGCACACAGCACATTCAGCGCAGGCGATGAGTCATTCGCGTTGCCTGCGCATTCCGTGCCATTGTCGTCATTTTCCATAACTGAACGATCTTTGATACCAAGAGGCGGCGGTGTCTAGGCTTCTTGTCTTATTTATTTCACAATGACCGGAAAGCTAAGCTACTCCGACTTCCTGCTCAATTAGAGATGTGGCCTAGTATCGGTTGGATCGATAGCAGCGCGCGATACTTAAACGGTGGACTTGAGGTATATTTTGAGTACGATTCCGTGGTATTTTTCAACGGTCGCGCCACGGTCACACAGTTCGGGACACGTAAAACAATTTTACGAAAAAAGCTAAACAAATCATATAGATTTTGGATCAACAAATTCCCAGCATTGTAGCAGCCTCCCCGACGGTTCAGTGAAGCAGATAAGCCTACATGAAATGTAAGTGGCAGGGACAGCGTCTGTGGTGCGTGGGAGCTCTCACTGGCCAAATATCCTTTCACTTTTTATCTGTGAAGTTCACGAACGAAAGGGCCAATTCAGCTGATTTTGCTCTTAAATAATTACTCAACGGGCCCCTGGCGGCGCTCCCCGATCTCCCGCCAGCAAGAAAATCGCGCATAACTCTCCAGTTTTGTTTGTTTTGGTTTGGCACGTACATAAATAGGCATGTGGGTGCATATATAGTATATATGTTTGGCACATATACTTCACCTGCGCTCTTTGTTTGCCGCTATAAATAAACAGCGAAATATGCGTATTGACAAATCTCATTTGTTGCTACTCATCTGCGCTTTGTGTACGTCAACAAAGCGTTATTATATAAACAAATCGGCGAGCATATCAGCTGTTTTTAAACAACAACATTTTGGCTCAGAGACAGCAACAATTTGCGCGAGGCAGTGCGGCGCGATTAACGGTCATTTCACTTTCGAACGAAATGGGGGAAGAATTGCGACTTCCAGGAACTCCCTCTCTTCCGGAGCTTTCTTCCCTCTCTGCGGCTCTCCTGTGCAAACACAACTGGTGCAGATATTGCATCATGCCAAGCCTTGGATTTCATCATGCTCCGTTCAGGCTATAAAAGCAGCTGCGGTGGCTTCTTCGCATTTCATTTCATCATCGCGATGCAAGCAGCCAACACACGACAGCAGACGCAAGCTCAACTCAGCCAAATGGGAGTGGGATAGGTCGGGAATCGAGTGCTTCAGAATGTTCTAGCAACTCCAGGTCCTAACCCCGGGTCACTTTCCCTCTGGTCATTGCAGAACTCACGCCAAAAACATCACGCATCGCCATCAACCTGCACAACCATACACACAGACCCGGAGGGCAATGATTCCACGGATACTGTGAGGCGTCACCAGCACCAGCAAGCGATAACTATTAGCACCATGAATAACATACAGAGTGCCCCAAACGGCGGGGGCGTGGCTGTGGGAGTGGGCGTTGGAGTGGGCATCAAGACGGCCCGCAGCAACATCTTCAATGTGGACGGGCTGCCACAGCAGATGGCCGCCCTGAGCGTCGACTACTCCAGCATCCGGGGCAAGGACGTCCTGGTGCAGCCCAGCGACGAGCAGCGGGAGCTGCTGCAGAAGCGGCTCCATGATCGCATCGCCGACAACTGTGGCGAGACCATCTACGAGATTGGCGTGGGCGAGGGTGAGTTCTTCTTAATTCCTTTGGGGGATCTCAAGATTTAAATACGAATTATTTACGTGATGAAATGGTTTTTCTCTTATTTAAATTTGTGTAATTCTTCGAATTTTGGGGTCTTAATCTGTGCAAAAATATCTCTTAAAATTCTGACTTCATCATGACTCTTTGGCCCCAAGTATGATAAAATTACTTAAGCCTTGTTTCCAATATAATATAATTTAAAGAATATTTCGATAAAATTCCACTTTACTTAATTTAAGATATGATTAAGGGCTTTTCTGTATGTCGCGTCAGTGATTTGTCTGAAGTCTTGGTGTCGATTAGTATTATTTTTATACTTTTGTGGTATTAAATTAATAACCATCTTATTAAGAAAGTTATAATACTCAAAGAGTATAGAAGATAGTTATAGAATTTTTCTCTTATTTAAATTTGTGTAATTCTTCGAATTTTGGGGTCTTAATCTGTGCAAAAATATCTCTTAAAATTCTGACTTCATCATGACTCTTTGGCCCCAAGTATGATAAAATTACTTAAGCCTTGTTTCCAATATAATATAATTTAAAGAATATTTCGATAAAATTCCACTTTACTTAATTTAAGATATGATTAAGGGCTTTTCTGTATGTCGCGTCAGTGATTTGTCTGAAGTCTTGGTGTCGATTAGTATTATTTTTATACTTTTGTGGTATTAAATTAATAACCATCTTATTAAGAAAGTTATAATACTCAAAGAGTATAGAAGATAGTTATAGAATTTTTCTCTTATTTAAATTTGTGTAATTCTTCGAATTTTGGGGTCTTAATCTGTGCAAAAATATCTCTTAAAATTCTGACTTCATCATGACTCAATGGCCCCAAGTATGATGAAATTACTTAAGCATTGTTTCTAAGCCAGTGATTAGTAAAAAGGTTTAAAAGTTTAGAAAAGGTCTTAATTTAGGTCTTAAAGGTCTTTAATATAAATTCAAAGAATATTTCGATAAAATTTCACTTTACTTAATTTAAGATATGATTTAGGGCTTTTCTGTTTGTCGCGTTAGTGATTTTTCTGAAATCTTGGTGCCGATTAGTATTATTTTTATACTTTTGTTGTATTAAATTAATAACCATCTTATTAAGAAAGTTATAATACTCAAAGAGTATAGATTTCATGTAACAATAGTATTGTTTCTGAACATTTTTTAAACTAAGCTTTAATTCCTCTCCACAATTTCCGTATTTTGACTACCAAATTATCTTTGAACAGATGGCAGCGACAATGGCCTGAATCCGGAGCAGTTCGCTGCCTCCGTGGCCACGCTACACCTCCTGGCGGCCAACATTGATGCGGATGTGGTCAAGCTGCGCGAGAGGCGGGCAGAGAAGGGGCAATCGGCCCAGTTCCTCATTCGTAAGCACATCGAGACCACGGACTTCATGGAGATTAGGTGAGTTAAAGAGACCCTCACACCTATAGAGCTCAGAAACTGATTCCGCCCTTACCCAGAGTGGCCGTTGTGGGCAATGTGGATGCCGGCAAGTCCACGTTACTGGGCGTGCTCACCCACGGGGAGCTGGATAATGGACGCGGGCATGCCCGGCAGCGGCTGTTCCGTCACAAGCACGAGATCGAGAGCGGACGCACGAGTTCCGTGGGCAACGACATTCTCGGCTTCGACGGGGTGGGCAATGTGGTGAATAAGCCGGACCACGGCCACCTCGACTGGGTGAAGATCTGCGAGAACTCGGCCAAGGTGATCACCTTCATCGACTTGGCGGGGCACGAGCGCTACCTGAAAACCACGGTCTTTGGCATGACGGGTCATGCCCCGGACTTTGGCATGCTAATGGTGGGTGCTTATATATTATAATGCCTGCTTAACTCGGTTAACTCGATCTCCTCCCCAGATTGGCGCCAATGCCGGCATAATTGGCATGACCAAGGAGCACCTGGGCCTGGCCCTAGCTCTGGCCGTGCCCGTCTTTGTGGTGGTCACCAAGATCGACATGTGCCCGGCCAACGTGCTGCAGGACAACATGAAGCTTCTGTTCAAGATGCTCAAGTCGCAGGGCTGCCGGAAGGTGCCGGTGGTGGTTCGCACCCAGGACGACGTGGTGCTCAGTGCCACCAATTTCGTCAGCGAACGCCTGTGCCCCATCTTCCAGGTGTCGAATGTCACGGGTGACAATCTCGAGCTGCTCAAGATGTTCCTCAACCTGCTGAGCACGCGCATGGCCGGCTCCGAGAGTCTGCCGGCCGAGTTCCAGATTGACGACGTGTACTCGGTGCCAGGCGTGGGCACCGTCGTCTCCGGCACCTGCCTCCAAGGCACCATCCGGCTAAACGACGGCCTGATGCTGGGGCCGGACGCCGTGGGCGGATTTGTGCCCATCACCATCAAGAGCATCCACCGCAAGCGGATGAATGTGGCGCGCGTGCGCTGCGGCCAGACGGCGAGCTTTGCGCTGAAGAAGATCAAGCGCGCCTATCTGCGCAAGGGCATGGTGATGGTATCGCAGGACTTGAAGCCGCAGGCCTGCTGGGAGTTCGAGGGCGAGATCCTGGTGCTGCACCATCCGACGACCATCTCGGCGCGCTACCAGGCGATGGTGCACTGCGGCAGCATCCGCCAGACGGCCTCCATCATCCACATGTCGCGCGATTGCCTGCGGACCGGCGACAAGGCTCACGTCAAGTTCCGGTTCATCAAGCAGCCGGAGTACATCCGCGCGGGCCAGCGACTGGTCTTCCGCGAGGGCCGCACCAAGGCGGTGGGCAACATCCTGCGGCCGCTGCCAAATGCCGCCGCCTCTCCCTATCGCCCCAAGCCCGCCAAGATGCAGTCACGTTCCCAGAACGGCGGCAGCAATGGCAGCAACAACCGCCACCAGGGTCAGGGCAGCTCCAGCTCCGGCGGAGCGGGGAGCAGCAAGGATGCCGGCGAGGAGAAGCAGCAGAATGGCGATAAGCGCGAGGGCGGCAGCCGGCGCGGCGGCAAGCGGAAACGAAACAATCGCCCCACTCCGTCCGCCGGACTGGGTCAGTCCAACGGCTCGGCCGCTCTGGGCCTGCCCCTGGGCGAGATGGCTTCGTCTAGCCCAGCCGCAGCCGAAGCCGGACCGGCGGCCCTCAGCGAGTGATCCCACTTACCGTTCTTTCTTTCTCTATAGTTCTGTAAGCAAACGTATTTTTGGAAACCGAATCAACAAAGTGAAGCGGAGGAATCTACATATTTTGCTACTCCCAAGTCCGGACTCCTGATCCTGATCTGAAAGAAAACTGTTCCGCGTTCCGTTCTCGTCCAAAGTACATACCGAATTCGATCTTCTTTTTCTGTTCTCTAGACTTAAGCCCAAAACGTCACTGCAACTTGAATTTACTTTCAACAAGTTTCTTACTTTAATAAACACAGGGCCACAAAATCGCATAATGTTCTATAGTAATCTGTAATAATTGGGTTCTCCTGAAAGACACTTAAATTTAAACATATTTTCCAAAGCTTTAGAAGCGTATAAATCGCTGAATATTCTGAATAAACTGATGTTCTGAGCTATGTGACCCAAACAATGACAATTACCAAACATATAGCCAAGGACAAATATATTCCCCTTCGATGTTTTCTAAATCTGGCAAGGATTAGCCTTTAAAAATTATTTTGAAGGTATCTTACTAATTTCTTTCAACTGTTTTCCTTTGTAAAATAAAACAAAGTCTTCAGAATACTTTCAGACATTTCTTATATCAATAAATGAAGCTTAATATTTCGTTCTCCATTAATTAAAAATGTTCAAACAATCATGGCAATCTTGAAGCAATAATTTGTGTTTTACCTTAATTTAGAAATCAAAATAATAAAGTATTAAAATAAGAAAACGAAAGTGTTTGTTTGCCTATAAGAAATGTACTAAAATCTACTGATAAGCCTAACATAGGATATAAAGTGAATAACTGATTTTCCAAAATTATAAAAATATCTTTAAGAAAAGAGGACACATTAAAATAAAAATTTAAGCTTTGAAGGCTCAATCCAAAAGTTTTTCTTATGTTATGACTACAAGTCTTGGAAAAGAAATGTTTGGTAAATAGCCTTTCTATGTCCATAGAGTTCAGTGTCTAACAAATTCAAATTCTTCACTATTCAGAAGTTTTTGAAGACTTATTCGGGAGAACCCCTTTGTAAGATGGGTTAATTGATGTTCTACAGTTGCCCTGAGCTATAATTTTTTAAACCGTATTATTAATGATATCTTATAAGATTATGTCCTGCAATTTTTAACTAATTTCGACCATTTTCATGCGATCTATATGGTTAAGAGAAGCCTCGGAAACTTAATCAATGAATTTCATCTAGTTTAGATTTTGTTTTTCAATTTTTCAAACTGAATTAATTTTTCTTTCTTAGAGCTAAGTCCCCATATTTGACATTGCTTTTTACTGAAGCAAACATCGTTGTGAATACAGACTAAGGATTAATTTGAATACTTCAGATCTGATGATCGCTAAAATGTGTAAATGGTTGTTTCAGAATCGACAATCTGAATTCCTTCTTTTTTTTTTGTTATTTAGAGTTAAGAGCCATGTCATTGACCTTGTCACGAATTAGATTGCCTAGTTTCTCAAATTATTTAATAAAAACTATTTTCGCGACTTTAAATACGTGGTTTCAATAAGCAAAATTATAATACCCTCTGCAAGGGTATAAAAATGTTCAGATATCAGGGCTACAACATAGCAAAAATTTGTGACAAAACTAAGTTTGTAAAATGCATTATAACTAAAGAACGAGAGGTCCCCCATTGGATATTTTTGTTTAATATTAAAGTAGAAGGGCCAACGCTTTTTTTAAGCCTAATACCAGCTCTGGGCTTGGTAAGGTTTTGAGTTATTAAGCCTTGAAAAGTGCAAATTAAAGCAGTGCATGAACTTTGACCACGATTTTCTCAAAATTGGTACGTGATGGAAAATTTTCAGATTCGGACTAGTAATGTACCGGTTAAGATCTATCAGAATTAATGGGTTTTATTTGCCGGCATTTTTTTTTTAAACCCCCACAGTCGAATTTTTTCGACAAACTTAAGATGAGAGTATCTTCTCGTGTGTACTTGATGAATTTTCTCAGAATAGACAGTGAAATGAAGGAATCGTTATTAAAACTGTAGCTCAAGGTTTCATCGACAGGACTATAATGAAAACAGCGAAAGATGCAAGTGAAACATCTGGACCACACCTTATCTCACATAACGAAGTGCGGTTGTCATAGAATGTTGCTTTGCCTTTGGGCCATAAAATGGGACCAAAACTGATGCATAGAAACTGAACTCGTATTTTTTCTTAACATGTTTTATTTAATTAATTATTCTTAACCCTATGGCTTTTAATTGCTGCTAATCAGCGGGAGAATAATCCAGGTTAGAGTGCAAGCTTGCAATGCTCGACACACCTTGATATGTCAGCATATTCATACGGCCTTGCATAAGGAGCTCGTCAATTCCCTTTTTGGCAAAAAGCTGTTGCTCCTTCGCCAACTGCCGGAACATGAGAGCCCATCCTTCAGCGAAAATGTCGGCGTCATCTCTTGGTTTTTTTGTGTCCAAGTGCCCAGTTACTGCCTTTTGCAGGACCTCAGCTCCCTTGTCAAATTTCCGTTTAGTGGCCTTTGACTAGAAAATAAAATTGTTTATAAATAGTGAATTTAATATTCCATTACTTTCTTCGGTTCCGCTCCCAAAAGTAAAAGGAAAGATACTTGAAAGAGTCTGAGTAGAGCATTTTTTTTTTCCGAGTAATCTCATAGCCTATTGACACTAACATGAGTTACCTATCGATATCGGAGATAACTTTACAACGCAGATTGAACGTTTACACCGGAAAATCCAGAGTTATTGCGTTAAGCTGTTATTGCTGCTTTGCTTGTACATTCATTCATATCCTTGCATTTAATATTTAAACATTGCTGACAATGAACTATTGTTTTTATGCTCAACATATGTACATACATACCATTTCATATATCGGGCCCTCTGTGTTGATTCCTTCATCATCCTGGTCATACAGAAATTCTAATTTCTTGTAATACCAAATGGTTGGCTTGTAAATATCATCCTCTCCAGCGCCAGATGTTTGGCTTCTTTTTATTTTTTGATGTTCGCGGCGGTATGACGCACGCAGCGAATTCACTTTTTTCTTCACAGTTTCAATGGTTGCCTGTTCATCGAACTCTTTGAATTTTTTCAACAGCACTGCCCACGACCTATTCCTCAAATTTTTGCTCTTGTATGCCTTGCTTTTTGCATCCCAGAGTGCAGGCTCATTTTGGAAACAATTAATGAATTCGAGTAAAAATTTCTTAGACATTTTGGGCTCGTACGTGATGACGGGAGGAACTTTTCACAAATAATGTTTGTGCAAACATTGTCGTCCATTGTCGAACATGTTTGATCGAACACAGCCACAATATGTCTATTTTTCTCGAACAAAACGTCAAACAAGATACGTTCGAACAAGATCGAACATGTTAGATGATATTGCTTGCCCGAACCAACTAGTGCCAACATGCTCGCAAACATCATTTGGTGTCAAATCTTTGAGCAGTAAACATGGCAACGGAAAATGACAGCGCCACTGTAATAGCACTTTTGGCAATTAATGTTTGCTTGGAAAAGAAGAAAAATAAAGAGGAAGTGCAAAAACGGAAGCACAATATGTGGATGAAGGAGTGGTACGCAAAGAGGCAAAGATTCACACACACGAATCTACGATTGGAGCTGTATCTTGGCAGAATGATAGAATTTAATATATAACTATGTTCTTTATATGCAAAATAAACCATTGTTTTCATTTGAAAAAAATACTTACTATATCAATTTCCGGGCCGTCATCAAATGTATTTATTCCATCGACCGAGGCCTCCTGCTCATATAAAAATGATAAGTCATCGAAATACCAGAGGCTTGGCTGGTAAACATCTTCCGCCCCGGCACCAGATCTCTCGCTTCTTTTTATTTTTTGAAGTTCGCGTCTATACGACGCCCGCAACGAATTGACCTTCTTCTTCACGGTGTCAATTGTTGCGTTCTCATCCAACTCCTTGTATTTTTTAAGAAGCACTTCCCACGCAGCGTTCCTTAAATTCTTATTTTTATAAGAATCGCTTTTTGTGTACCACAAAGATTGCTCATTTTGCAAGCAATGTATAAATTCTTGCATAAATTGCTTTGACATTTTTGACAGCGCTCGCACGTGTTTTCACTTCAAACGTTTGATTCAAGTGATGTTCGTGCCAGCGTTGCCATCCATTGTCGAGCATGTTGTTGCGAACACAAGCAAGATAGAATCATTTCTATTTCGTTCGAGCGGCTCGGCCAGCACGAAATTTGTACGCGAGCACTGCCACTAACGATGAAAATTGCGTCGAGCACAACATGCTCGGCCAACATGT
>VNKF01002762.1:0-12501 GCA_008044355.1 Drosophila lacteicornis
GCACCCCGAATTCAAAGAAGCCGTTGATTACGGAGGCAATAATAATGCCAAAATTAATAAAAGCTCTGCCTATTAGAGAAGTCAATATTGACAAGTCTAAATGGCAAAATTTTGCATTAGCCGACCCGGACTTCAATAAGCCAGGTCGAGTTGATGTAATTATTGGAGCCGATTTATATACACATATCTTAAAGAAAGGTATGGCAAAAATTAATGGACTTTTGGGTCAGAATACAAATTTTGGGTGGATCATTTCTGGATGTACTCAGTCTAAGGGTACTCATTCAATAAATGCAACTACTATTAAAGTGAACAATTTAAATCAATTTGGAAGAATAGAAACAAAAGTTGAGAATTATTTAAAAGACAAAAATAATAGAAATGATGTTATTAAAACTACCACTAAATATTCGAGGGGTAGTTATATGGGGAAGATTCCATTTAGGGACAATACATCCTTAAGGGAATCAAAGCCACTTACAATGGCGCCTCTTATTAACAAGGAGAAAAAATTTCAGGGAAATGAACATTTTATAAAAGTTAGAAGAAGAGTTTGGCAAAGGCGACAAAGGCCACAATGTTCCCATTACATCGCAACCCAGCATAAAAATGCTTAAGTCCCAATTTTTTTTTATTCCCCCGGCAGGACCTCACTTCGGAGGTATTTATAAATATACCCATACAATTCATATAGGTCGAAGGAGAAGGGCTAATGGCTTACTTAAATTTGTAGTATATGATCACTCACATCAGGTAGACTAGCTAATTGTGTATACAAGCGCATATTAGATTCTAACTTGTATTGGGATGAATTCAAACACTCTTTAAATTCTAGATAATTTGCAACTAAATAATTTGCCAAAGAAAGGAACTAGCGCATTTAAAATAAAGCCATACAGAATTAAAAAATTAAAGGGGATAAATTTGCATCACATATCTGGTCATACCTCTTCAATTATATGCTTGATAATTATTGTTGTATAATTATTGGTTTATTTTAATTACGAAAATGTACACCCAATTTACGGGGTCTTTGCAAGAAACTTAAATGTTAACAGTTAAGTTAAAGAAAAAATTATTAAAAACTACAGTCCACTTAATCGTGTTATGAAATCTATAATTGTTCAATATGTTTGTATATTAATAAATTTTGTACTTTATATGTCAAATTTTAAAATTGTACACCCACACCCAATCTTGCTGGCCCTTGGCAGAATGTTCACACATGAACACGTTATATATATATATATGAATACATACAAATATACATATGTACACATGTAGATCTGTAACAAATCGATGCAGCTGTGATCTGCTTGTGCGCATGTGCGCGTATCTCTAAACAGCGGCCACTTGAGCCTAGCACAGACAAAAATGTAATCTTGACGAATATGTAATCTAAGCTCCTGCGTGGGTCACAAAAATATCTTCAAAGATAAGTGCGGGGTAGCTGTGTCTTTCCCATCGCACTCAAGAATTTTTCCCATGTTAGGGTTAAACAAAACACTGCGTTGGTCTAGCGATAAGACTAGTTTTAAGAATCTCATCACCGCTACGTAAATGCGGACTTTGAAATAAAGATTCAGTTTGAAATATTAACTCAGCAAATAAAGACGTCTTTTTATTTAGTCGTTCTTTTCACTTATTTAATTTCGCAATAGTAAATACAGCGCACGTAAAAAGGAAACAATGAGTCATTCATCGCACTCATTCTTTTTACCCGGTTCTTTCGGCATTCAATTCGCTCTCTCCATGCGTGTGTTCGTTGAGTTGAGTACAGCGGCATCGCACACATTCATTCAAATTCATTGCAATTCGCAGCCGAATTCATTGAACTCATTGGCAGATGAATGTCTCAATGAATGCGGCCGTGCAGTCCTTTAGCATGGGTGCAGAGCGTTCCGCAGATGGTGCTGCAAAAGGCCGTGTCCCAGACCTGATATGCCGCATAATCTTCGCTCAAACTGTGGGCAGGAAGATCTTCTGCAGCACGCGGAAGAGCAGGAACTTCTTATGGATGACTAGCTTATCGCCGCGCAGCGGTACCCTCACAATATTGCTCTGATCTGGATTGGGATTATAGGAGGAAGTTAATAGATTGAAGTTATAGCAGAGTTAGCTCATTAAGAACCAAGTAGCTTTGAATCAGTCCAGCAATTTAGAGAGAGCAGGAGGAGCTGCGGCAACCATCTCCACAAGCCCAGATGGTGGTGAATTATATTTGGTACACACAGAATCCCTAGCAGCAGCCGGTATAGCAGCCCTTGTCCTTGTCGTCAATCCAGGAAAGAATTTTGCACACCTAGAGTAACATAACATGTTATTTCATCATGGAGTAGTAGTAGATTTAATCTTTTCAGTGTGACCGAGTTTTTAAAACGTTCTTTGGCTTTATTGGAAGGCAAGTGATACGGTCATACGTATTTTAAATCAGCTGTTTCGTATTTGTAATATATAATCCATTTGAAAGATTTGCACTGCAAATTTTGCAACTTGGTTTTAGAATAGCACACTGACCACCGAAGCAGATTCTCTCGATATTGTACATATGTATGTATACCGCTTGATTTTCTCCCTACTATGAAATCGACGAAATTAATTAGCAAGCGGAAAACTTCATTAAAAAAAAAACAAGTAAGAAAAGCTAACTTCAGGTGAACCCGAAGTTTTTATACCCTTGAAGATCATTTTATACTACATAATTTAAACACTTGGATTTCTGCTTAATTGTGTGATATTTATATTTATTTAAATACATTTTTATTGACATTTGAACCATTCGCCTGCGTTTGTTCTATAGCCTAGTACTCAGATCGACGAAAAATGTGTCAAAGCATTGAATCAAAACGAGAGGTCAATAGGCACCCTCTCACTTTCTCGCAGTGCTTAGAAACACTTTTCGTCGATCTGAGTACTAGGCCTATCGTTGCTTTGGCAGATATAAGATATAGTGGTTCGATTTGCATGAAATTAAAAATGTATGGTTATTATAATTAAATTAAAGGATCATATATTTAATTTGAATCCGATATCTTTAAAAACAACGAAAATCAACTATTTCGGGCCGATCGTTTCTTTGGCAGCTATAAGATATAGTGGTCTGATTTGAATAAAAATTTAAAATGTATAGGTATTATATAATTAAGGGATTGTATATTTAATTTTATTTAGCTTTATAACAGATTTCCAATACAATTTTTTGGTACAATTACGACTAAAACGTCTTTAATGTTTTCAATCTAGTGCTGGCAAAACATCGGAGCACTATCGATTACTATTGATTTTTTTACTTTTTTTGAAAGCCGTCGATTGTTTTTCGCACTATTGATGTTTTGAGTATTCAGTCGTTGCCATTTTTAAAACGAAATATTGCTAAAAAAAATTATAGAACTGACCGATTAGACTCCATTTTAAACCTTTGAAATGATCATGACGATACTCTATCGAATATTGGAAGGGAAATATTTGGCTATATCATGAATGGAAATTAATCTCTTAAAGCCGGAACCGTTTAATGTGAGAAAATGTCTGGCTTAGGAAACATCGATAGTATCACTAGTAAAACATCTATAAAATTGATAGTGCAAAACATCGATTTTTTGCAAGCTCTATTTCAATCGTAAAGAAATGGGCCTCGCCTTCACGGCTTTTATCCATTTCAAATTCCCTACATCTTGTGTGCGAAATATGAAATGAAATGACTTTATAGAATGAAAAAATTATATGGAAAACATCTGTCCCGTTCAAATTGAACTTTTCGATATTATCGTCTAAGGCCCAGTTTCCACTATAGTTGCATTTTCAACTCTGCTTTTTTGCCAAAAACCAACTTTTTCCCTGTGTATAAGGTATTGGAATCTAGTGGTGACAAAAATGATAAAACTAGCCTTTTTTGTGGTTTGGTTCGATAGTATCGATTATTTCAGTCTTTTTTTGCCTATCGATGTGTGATTTTGCCCAACTACCACTAGCCAGCTGTTTCTTGAACAAATGAAATTTTTCCCGCTGGAGGAACAAATATTGAGCAAATTCACAATTTTCTCATTGTTGTTATATTAATAAGCTTTTAATACATATTTCGCTTAGCGGTCTGTGGATTGAACTGGCTATTGCAAATCTGGACGACACTAGCTGGCGTACATGCTGCACTGTCGGCCACCGCCTCCTCCTTCGTTAAGAGCGTCAGAACGCGCTCGTCTCTTCCTAGACGACTCCTCTCTCTGCAGCTACGGCTCTAGCTAAAATATTCCAGTAGACTGCAGTGGTTCCTGCAAGTCTTACATCTCCAGTATTGTTACTCAGCCGCAAATAGAAAATAAAGTCTAGCTCTTTCATTTTTAAATTGGTAATTCTCTATTAACGGAGACCCTTCCGAGCACACAGACAGGCGCTTGAATTTTGTGTATTCATAATTTGTCAGTGTGCGTGTTTGCTAGCATTTTGTATGGGAATTAGGCAAAACTTTAAAGATTTGTTGTGGCTAAACTAAGAGCGTCCCCAACATAGTTTTGATACCCAATTGCTAGTTGAAGTACCCCCTATCTATGTTTTTTTTTTTTTTTTTTTTTTTTTTNNNNTTTTTTTTTTTTTTTTTTTTTAATGGAGATTTACCTTTAATTTTAATAAACATTGGTTTGGATATGAATTGAATTTAGTTTTCCATAAATCAAAACACAAAAAAAAAAGAAACAGCTCTTTTCCTTTTAAATGGTGCTAAAACGTATAAATTATTTTTTATAAATTTTTTAAATTTCGAGATATAGCTGTTTTTACGGTTTTAGAATTACGGTTTTAATTTCATTAAGATCGGACAACTATATCAAATAGCTGCCATAGAAGCGATATGTTGATTTATACGAAAATTAAAAATGTGTAGGTAATGTTATAAAAATGTAAGAACTTCGATAATTTTTAAATTTTTCCAAAATGGATCGACGTTAATGATCCAATTGCAGACTGCAAGGGTATACAAGCCTCGGCTTACCGAAGTTAGCTTCCTCACTTGTTTTTTTTTTTTGATTTGGCAACGCTTTACCTTTTCCGCTCGCGGAATCTTGTTTATCTTAGTCGGTCGTGCGACCAAAGGAAAAACAGAAAGTTATTATTCTTGCTCTTTTCGTTCTTAATTTTATATTAAGTATTTCGCTCACGGAATTTTTTTGTCGGTGTTAGTACTAGGCTTCAGTATTGGGCTTAAAAATCTGCAGCACACCAAGCACACCAGTTCCAGTGTACCAGTGTGAATAGTTGATTATAAATATATAATAAAGATCGACATGCCTAAAACTTATCGATATTTGGCACATATCGTTAGGGTCTCATCACTCGCAAAGTGCTGCTGGGAAGACTGGATTTTTTAGGGTGAAATATCGTCTATTTGAGATTTTTTAGGGGGAAAGCAACATTTTCATCTGGTAACACTGTCAATGATGAAAATGGCGAATTGTGCTGGTGTCGGGAAATTGGAAATACATTATTAATTTATTGTACATTTTGTGACCAATATATGTAAACACATTTCCGAACAGAACGGAGGCTCGTCGAAAACGGAAATATTTGATTTTGCAACTAATTACATTTTGTAAGGAATGCTTTCCAGTGCTGCGTATGAGTGTGTGTGCTTAACAGCCATTCATTGGATGTACATTTATAGCTTAATATTTTCCACATTTTTTTGGGGCTTTTCAGATAATCTTCAATTATTTTTGTTATGTTGCAAATTAAAATTATAAATTAAACAAAATGTAGAAAATAAAATTTCAAGAATAAGTAATTCATGTAATAACTATTACTGTTTTTTGGCCAGAAATCATCATTGGAGCTATAAATGAACCAAAACCAAATCCAGCAACTCACTTCTCACCTATCCCAGGCACTTGATCAAAACTACGATGTAAGAAAACTAACGTAAACCGTTAAAAAATTGACTTCTTTACATATGTAAGCCTTATTTTCAGGTTGTTAATATGGATGCAGTGCTCTCGGTTATATGTGCCTTGGAAGGGACAACAATTACAAAGGAACAACTGGAGGCCACCCGACTCGCCAAGTACATCAATCAATTGAGAAGGCGAACAAAAAATGAACACTTGGCGCGACGTGCGAAGTCTTTATTAAAGAAATGGCGTGAAATGGTTGGGATACAGCAAAACGTTACCGAGTCACATCAACTGAGTACTGTAAACGTTTCCCTTACTCCGATGCAGCAACTGAGTAGTATGAACGCTTCCCTGCCAATGCAGCAGCAGCCTTCTTCAGACTTCTTAAAGACCGATCCAGATTTGGCAATTCATTTGCCCTTATCACCATCACAGCAAATTATACATCAAGATACGCAGCATTCATCTGATGCTGTGCATTCCCAGATGAATCACACAAGTTTCCCTAACTTTGTTAATAATGCGCAAAAGGAAAGCAAAAATATATTAAGAAGGCATGAAGCCACACCCATAATGGTCGAACAAACTGTTGCAAATCACGAAAACGAAGCTGCTGTGGTTATTGATATAGCCTCTGATTCAGATGAGAATGATCTTAATAACAGTCTTGTTGTATCTTCTAAGCGAGGAAGTCTCAAAAATCCAACTATTGTTTCTGCCTCGCTTGCGATTCCCATACCCATACCAAGTCCGAGTACTAAGCAAAAAAAATTAAAAAAAAGCAAAAAACCTAAAGATAAAGATGTCCAAAATATACGAGGAGTTAATTCAAAAGTTGCGGATGCATTATCACAAGCGGATTCAGGTAAAAAATCAACACATTTGTATCCCTATAATTATATTTAGTGACGGTAACCACCTACAGCTATTTCCAACTAATTATAAAGATGACTATGGTAGTGGTCTTTGTATCGATAACACAGTGAGTAGGCCAGTATTATGCTTAATATATTCTAGAAACATTAATCTTCAGTAAATAATAAGGATCTTATCAAAATCTTGCGGTGCTACGAAAAAAATAAAATGTATTAAAAAATTCATAAAATAACAGTGTCAGCTAATTAGAAAGATATCAGAGTTATTCCAAAATTTGTTATTTTTTAAATTATTTAGCAACAAAGTTGAGATACTTTTATTTATTTTACCATTTATGATTGGAAATTTCAAATTTTTGTTGCAAGATAATTACCAAAAACTGATAGGAGTAAGTCAAAATGCTTGCTACATATGAATTTTATTAGATGGTATAAAATGATCAAAGTACATATTTTTATGCCTTAGACCCAACCAAATTGTGTTAATATTATATATTTTAATGAATATTATAATTAAACAAAGAAAATTAGCATTGAAACTCGTTTAAAAAAAAGTTCACTTGCAAAACTGTTCCCACCCCGTACCTGCAAGAAAACTCACTACGTTGAAAAATAATTAAAAAAAAAATTTTTTTTCATATTAAAATACAAATTTATTATAATTCGGCTTTGAAATATTCAAATGTATTTATAGAATTCAATCCTGTAGGGTTTGGACTCGATCTAAGGGAGTACTGGAATAACTCTGATATCTTTCTAATTAGCTGTCACTGTTATTTTATACATTTTTCAACAATTTTTTTTTTACATAGCACCGCAGTATATTTATTAGATCGCTATTATTTACTGAAGATTCGTTTCTAGGCATAATAGGCATAATACTGGCCTACTAACTGTGTTTTTTGGTACAAAGACCACCACGATACAAAGACCACCACCATAGTCATCTTTCTAAGTAGTTGGCAATAGCTGTATATATGTATATCTTTATGACTACCAAATTTGGTGAAAATTCGTCAAATATTTTGTTGTTATACCTTTGCAGGGTATTAAAATTTTAGTTAGAAGTTTGCAAGTTGCAACACAGTAAACGAAGTATCTCTGACCCCATAAAGTATATATATTCTGTTCAGCATAACCAGACCAGTCGATGCAGCCATGTCCGTCTGTCCGTTTCTACGCAAAGTAGTCTCTCAGTTTTTGAGCTATCTAAATGAAACTATACAGATTGTCTTCTTTTTATTCCCATTAGTATATATGTCGGTACGGAAAAAATCGGACCACTATATCGTATAACTGCCATAGGAACAATCGGTCCAAATAATCGATTTTCGATGTTTTTAAAGACTTTGGATTAAATGGATATACATAAGTGATTACTTATTTTTATTATTATCTGCAATAAACTAAATAAATAAATAAACTTATAATATATTTATAATTCTAAAGGGGAATCAACTTATTTTCCTGTTATATATTTTCTTCCACCTTGCAGAAATCTTTTCCCTTTCCAATAGTTCAATGAGTTCGATTTTTTCTGGCGATGCTACTACTACATTGGGCACTTCGCAGCATAATAAACAGAGATTACACGCCAGCGAATTAACATTCAGTGGCAGATTTAAGTCCGTTTCCGGTCAGAATAATAACACTGCTGGCTTTCTAACCGTGCGAAGCACTGAATCGTCTAAAAAACAATCTGGAAAATATGATGATTTTAATATATACGATTCGAGTGGAGCCTCATGCAGTCGTCTTTCGCCTTTAAATATCGAAGATGGAAGCAGGAAAATGGAAACAAAACAAGTTGATGCAAGGATGCAACAATTAACAGCTGTTCTTGTAGGCAGTAATGATATGGAAAACACAACATCTCAATCTCGTTCCCATCTACCAAAAAAACGTGGTCGAAAGAGAGGTTCTAAAGGTGTCGATTCGTTAATAGGCAAGGAATCATCGACTAGCCTGTCGCAACAAATCTTTTTTGGCCAAGGTTCAACTGTAAAAAAGGTGAAGACTACAAAGGAATTGTTTAATGAAATTCAAAGCAGGAAATTTAGTGTGTCAACAACGAGTAATCTTTCGAATTCTTCAACAACAAATCGAGCAGAACAAGCCACAATGCATGCTGCTATTTTACCAAGACCAACGTCATCTTGTTCAGGTGCTGTTTTTATCAATTTTTTTTTTTAAATATATACTTATAAGGTTCATTTATTATTTTAATAGATACATCAATTCACTCGCCACAAATTCTGGAAACTTATTCGGCCAATGTTACTCTAATGGGCGTCGACACATTCTCTAATAAATTAGGTGAGTATATGTTATTGGAAGCCAATGGGAAAATCTGCAATGGGAATGTGAGATTAACTTATAATTATCGATAATTTAGGATTTTAGTTTTTGTACACCCTTGCAGGGTATTATAATTTCGTCAGTGTTAGCAACGCAGTGGAGGTGACATATCCGAGCCGTAAAATTGAAAATCTGCTAAAATAGTCAGAACCATTTAGATATTGACCGAAAGGTATTGAAAAGCTCTTTGAAACTGCGTACTAACATTTTTTAAACGGATTAGTTCAGGAAAAATGGGAGTAAAAGAGAGAAAATAAAAATTTTGAAAATTAAAATCAACCCGATCCGATACTTTGTTCAAAGGATATTTAATAAACAAGATTTTAGCGGCCTTATCGAAAAGAATACGTTGTTTTTTTGTTGTTTGTTTTTCTGTTTGCCTGCCTGTTTGTCGTTTTGTATGAAGTCTTCGTTTTAGACTACTGGAATTACTTTTCTTATGTAAATAAATAGATGTAGAGCCATATGCACAAATCCATTAAACTTTAAAATTGCCAAAAAAAAAAAAGTTAAGTATTTTTCGCATTTGAGTTTTTAACAAAATTTCTGATACCAATCAATAACACCTCTTAACGAGGTACACCAAATTTTGGTACGATAACCGGCATTCAGCTAAGATCGGGGCCGTAACTATGTGTTGTAGTATTTATACCCGGTATCCATTAGATACAAAGGTATTATAAGTTAGTGCTAACCGAGAATGTACTTATGTAACAGGCAGAGGGAGAAATCTCCGACCTTATAAAGTATATATATTCTTCATCAGCGTCACCAGCCGAGTCGAATTAGTCGAATCTGTCCGTGTGAAACAACAGATCTCAGAGGCTAAATTTGGTGACAACTTTGGAATCTGTTGCACGCAGATCAAGTTTGTTTTAAAATTTGGCCACGCCCATTTCCGCTCCCCAAAATCATAAAAAACTATATATAATAGAGCTGGGAAAAAATCGATTCTCAGTGCATCGATTTTTTCGATCTTTTAGAAAATAACATCGATTATAAAAACTATTATTTATTTTTTTAGTTTATAGAAATCATTTCATGGAGATCATATACTGATACATATAATGAGCAAACCAAAAATACATTTCTTTAATATAAATAAAAAAACGTTATAAGTTTTAAGAACATAAATAACGAAAGAATTCGTTTTTATAACATTAAAAGCGAATATAAATAACGTTTCCATTTTCAAAATACACAATACATCGATTCTGCCAAAAAATAATCGATATTGGAACGACAAAAAAAAACTCGATAGTATCGACCTTGCAATCAATTTTTTTCCAGCTCTAGTATATAAGCTTTAGTCGTAATTTTCGGCCTAAATTAAATAGATAAAATAAATAAGTAGGCATTCGCAGACGTATTCTGACAAAATTTGAGTAAAATCGGATGATAATAAGGAAGTTATTAAACAATAAAGTTTCAGTGTATGCTTATTCTCTCTCTCTCGAGAGAGAGAGACAGATGTTGGGAGTGCCAGTACGTGTTGCTTAACATGTTCCTAGCAACAGTTGTCTTTGCTGGGTGTTGCTCAATATGTTTCTAGCAACATTTGCCTTTATTTGTCAACATTTTCTTTTTTTCACGTTCGTGTGCTATTTAATTTCACCCACAATGCTTTGGGTACTGGGTACCTCACAGTCGGTCACACTTCACACTTCATGTCCGCAAACAAAAACACCTCTTAACGACGTGAGATAAAAGTGACGAAAACTTGAAAAGTTTCTGATATCAAATTTTGTGACGATTAATAGTAACGTTAACAAAAATAAATTACAAATAATTCAACTAGTTTCGTTTTCGGCACTAGGCCGTAAAATACCTAGCCTTAAAACTAAAGACCAGCGTGTCAAATTAGAAACTAGTTGAATTATATATGTATATATATTATATCGTTCCGACTTGTATACTAATGGCAATAGAAAGACGACTATCTGCAATGCTTCATTCAGATAGTTAAAAAACTGAGAGACTACTTTGCGTAGAAACGGACAGACTGACTTATGGCTAGATCGACTCGTCTGGTGATGCTGATCATGAATATGGGGTCGGTATGCTTCTTTTACTGCATTGCAAACTTCTGACTATATTTGTAATGCCCTGCATAGTAGGGATGCAAAAACATCGATGTCACTTTCGATAGTATCGATGTTTTTAAAAACGGAGATACATCGATCGTTTTTTCCAACATCGATGTTTTCACTAAGAGAAAGAAACGCTAAATTGTCAAAAGCATTATGCACTCATATTAATTTTTGGCCCGTCTTCAATAAAAATATATCTTTTCTTATTACAAGGACATTTTTTTTCTAAAATCATAAAAAAAAATCTTAAAACAAGAAAATTTTCGTTGAAATCAATGCACTTTAGAAGTTTTTTTTTTTTACATTTTTACATTACTACACTCATAATAATTTTCGCTATATCTTCAAGAAAATCGAAATTTTTTCTAAAAACAAGGAAATTTTTCTTAAAACAAGAAAACAAGGAAAAAATGCATTGTTATTAAAAAACATTTTCTAGTATAAAGAAAAAATTAATTTTTATGGCGGTTTTCTTGAAGTGTGTGAGTATAGTGAGTGTAGAAATGTAAAATATGTACTAAAGTTCCTTGATTTCATTGTTTTGTATTATGCATATGCAAATTTGATTTTTTTTTTTTTAATTTTCTTTGTTTTTGGTTAAATAAATATAAGGTTAACAAAGAAATATTTTAATTACTATTTGGAGCAATTTATTGGAAATTTTTAATAATTTAAAAAAATTGATGTTTTAGCGATATATCGATGTTAGAAACACCGCTGTACTCACTATCGATGGTTTTGCATCCCTACTGCATAGGTATAACTAGAGGTGGAGAAACATCGATGTTTAAACAAAAGACATCGATGAAAAAAACATCGATGTTTTCAAGAAAATAGAATTGATCTAAAATAAATTTAAAATGTTTTCCCTTTACTTTAGTGACGTGACTAAAACATCGATGTTCCGAAACATTTTAAAACATCGAATCATCGATGTTTCTCCACCTCTAATAATAACACCCCAAATGGAAGATGTGAAATAACGTTAATTTTTGGGGACCTTTTTTGTTTATCTTGTCTGGTAAACTTTTGAACATACAGTGGCTCACAGCCTATTTCAACCAGACCCAACCTAAAACTTTGAAAGCCTATAAAAGATGAACCAAAAGGATAATCAAAATATTTTAAATGCACAATGATTCTCTTATGTTTAAACTTAATATTTATTCATTTCATGTATTGGACAAAGGACAGCAAAGATAAGTGCTATGTGCTTTGTGATATGTGCCACCGCTTCAGTGCTAACCATAGCGTGCATACAAATTTCTATAGAATCGTCATTTATTAGCCACATGGCAA
>VNKF01002763.1:0-14966 GCA_008044355.1 Drosophila lacteicornis
CACTGTAACACTTTGTTGCAGTGTTTACATAATCCAAATGTCCCGGTCATAAACCCAAGTGGACGAAATATGAACCGATCGCTATGCCTTGGACCCATACACCAAAAGTGCTAGCATCGGCATAATTGTCACACGTACATACCACATGTGCATATACCTCGCGCTCCCGCTTAAAAGAGCATAGCCTATATACTTAAGCATATACATAAGCCGTCTCTCTGCTGCCGTCTGTAGGCAGCGCAGCCACGAGACTTAGCCTTACTTTGAATTAACTGAATAATGTAAAATCAGAAACTATTGATACGTTGGAGCGGCATTATGGCTGCTCCTCCAAATAAAATAAAGATCGATATATGTTAAAAGAAAATCAAGATCAATTTACTTATTGGCGACTTGGATCTAATACAAATGATTCAAAGCTAATTCGTTCTTGATGGATGCGAGACTCCGATTGTACACCATATCCTTGCCGGCATACATTTGGTTAGAGTTGGTACTGTTCCTGCGCCCTGGTCTGTCCATTGCTGTACATGTCCTTTTCCAGCTTGGCAATGAAGGATTTGTCCACCCAGACACTGCTCTAAGCAGCAGCGGGCGGTGGCCGTCGCCTCTGACCCCTTCATCTCAGTCATCGAGCGTCACATCTAATAGTGCTCATCAACGTCATAACCAAATATGACATCGAGGGTCCTATTTCCTTATAGGCCTTTATTTATGCAAATGTTTAATATTGCCCAAATCCCTTATCATTGAATTGGCATCTACCAATTTAATTATTATAACTTTATTATTATAACTCTTCTAAACGCCTGGACTGGGCCTTTGAATATTAATATATAATATAATATATATAATATAATTTTTGAATTGTATGAAGAAACGACCTGTTTTATTACATTTTTTATTCAGTTCGTCACTCCTCTCTAGAAATACCAAAAGTCTCTTTCTGGTATTTTCTAGTATGTTGTTCGTTTGTCTGCGTACCGGCCTTTAAAACAGCGCTGCCGAACAGTGTTTCTCGACTATTGACCTCTCGCTCTCTCTCACTGCTTAGAAACGCTGTTCGCGTGTCTGAGTATGGAGCTTTAAACTAATTAGCATTTAATATGTAAGTTAACTGCGGCCAGCAAACCCAAAGTTGTTGACCACAGTTTACGTAAACATTGCGCCGGCCAAACTGCTGACACAACGTCTGGCCGGATGCTCGTGCATAGCCGGCAAGCACTTCCCATTGGAGTGGCCGCTATGAAGCCACCGGATTAAAAACGAAACTAATTGGCGCTCAACCAGTGCTAACAAATTACCCGACCGGATAAAACTAAAGTTTGGAAATTAAAAGTGACAGCGGCGCGGGAAAAACGCAGCTGTAAGTGGTCCCTTCGGCCAAAACTTTTATGTCTTCAATTAAAATTTTTTATATAATTCGGACCACTGTCTCAAGAAAAACAAGCATTTAATTCTGCCCATTTAATTCTTGTAACAACAAAGTAAAAAAAAAATATATATATATATAAATAAACGAGTGTGAGGTGAATTCTTGGAAAATCTCAGTAGTTAGAATTTTATAATTTACAATTTAACGGCCACAATTAAGTTATTTTTTATTGTGTACGGTGGAGGAAATTTACCCAATAACTCCAGTAAACATTTTATTACAAGAAAAACTATTTCTTTTGGGGTGTTTTACAGAACTTTAAAAAAACAATCATTTTCAATGCGAAACTATTTAACAAAATCATAAATTTATTAGTTAAAATTATGCCCATAATTTGTCTTACTGTGTATCGGCGCATCGCTTGTTCGCCTGCCATTTCGGTGATTTTTTTTTCCCACTGTGTACTTAATATAATTTTATGCAGCGGCCGCACATTCTCTCATCCTGCAGACATTGTTGGTGTTTTGATTGTCCCGCAGCGCCGTTGCTTACGTGCATGGGTTTCTGTGCAGTTAAATTCAACTGCCCATGAGTGATCCGTTTCTCCAATATAGGAACAAAAAACAATACTCAAGCGACTCAGAGTCCGAGAATATAGGGCCAGTCCACGCCTCAACCCCTAAACGAAAGCCCCCCGTCCCTCCTACAGACGTCATGGATCCCGAGCAACTTAGGTCCATTATACAGGCAGCGGTTAATAATACACTTACAGAACAGGCCGCTCAGAACCACATAAGAGAGCAGGGGTTAAGACAACAAATCGAGGAGTTGACTGGCAGGGTGGCAGCAATAAATACTTCACCAGCAACGGCCGCAGAAATAAAAACATGCACGACCATTCAAATATATGATAATATACAATGTAGTGAACCTTTAGATGCTGTAAAATGCTTGCCCGAGTTTGCGGGTGCACAGGAAACATACGTCTCCTGGCGGCAGGCGGCCACGGCCGCTTACCACATTTTCAGACGGTATGATTGTAGCTCGCGCCACTACCAGGCAGTTCTCATTATTAGAAGTAAGATTAGGGGCCCTGCCGACGCCGTGCTGTCTTCATTCGGCACGGTACTAAATTTCGATGCGATAATAAGTCGTCTTGACTTCACGTTCAGTGACAAGCGACCAATGCATGTCACTGAGCAGGAACTGGGTACTTTAAGACAGGGTGGCATGACAATATTACGATGAGGTTGAGAAAAAACTCACCTTGTTGACAAATAAAGTCAATATGTCGTACGACCCGTCAATGACAACAGCCATGTGTGCCAAATTCCGTGAGGACGCCTTATGCATGTTCATTTCAGGCCTCAAGCGAAACCTCACGGATGTGCTCTTCTCGGCAAAGCCGAGAGACATGCCATCGGCTTTGGCCCTTGCACAGGAAGTGGAATCGAACCACGAAAGGTATATTTTCGCAACTACGTTTGCAAGAAACCAGGAGGACAGAGATCGTCGGCAAAATCCAAAGCCACAAAATCGACAACAAGACAAGCCCTTCCCGCAGCCAAATTAGCAGTTTGGTCCCGGTAAAAACCCGGACTTAAGCAAACCACATAAGGCACAAGTACATTCTGCACCGCAAAATAATACTCCGGAGCCAATGGTTGTTGACTCATCCATTTCCAAATTTGTACAACCGACCCAAGCACAGGCTTACCAAAACGGGAGGCCGGCTGCGTCCGGCCGTTCAGGCCCCATTAAAAGACAAAGAGTTAATCATGTCACTCATGTCATGCGAGCAGGCCGACAAAAATTATTCTAGCGCAGCCTCCAGTGCACCGGCAAAAATTGATGACGATGCCCTTAAAGAATATGATTCGGATGCCATCAATTTTTTAGGGGAAAATCCCTGCTACCCGTCCTCAGACGAAGAGTAGCGGGGACTCCCATGAAATTCCTTATAGACACGGGCGCTTCTAAAAACTTTATTAGACCTTACAAGGGGCTAAAAGGTGTCCGTCAATTTTCAATATAAAAGCAACATTCTTTATTCTATCGGACCTATCAACGTTCGATGGGATAATCGGCCTAGACCTGTTAACACAGGCTGGGGCATCGCTTTGCTTAAAATCTGGGAGTCTTAAATGGGGTACGGAAGTCGAAGAAATTTCCTGCCATACCTGTGCTGATGTCAATTTTACTAATGTAGATTGCTCTGATGCACCCCCTGTAATCAAAGATGCCTTTATAAAAATGCTTAAAAGCAGAAAAAGGGCATTTGCGGACCCCAACGAGGCACTACCGTATAATACTTCGGTAGTAGCCACAATAAGAACAATAGATGGAGAACCTATTTATGCAAAACTGTATCCGTACCCCATGGGGGCGGCCGATTTTGTTAACAAGGAAATCCAAAATCTATTGGGCAACGGCATAATCCAGAAATCCGTGTCTCCGTACATAAACCCAATATGGGTAGTGGACAAAAAGGGCCCTGATGAAATGGGCAACAAAAACATGCGACTAGTAATTGACTTTCGCAAGCTAAATGAAAGAACGGTATCCCATGTCAAATATCTCCATGATATTGGGAAACCTAGGCAAGGCCAAATATTTTACAACATTGGACCTTAACATGGATTATGTGATTATTTTGTCTGAAAATGAAGAATCACATGTCACACACGTAGATTGGGTTTTAAAGAACCTCTACGAAGCAAACATGAGGGTGTCTGTAGAAAAATCACGCTTCTTTAAAAAGAGCGTGGGCTTTTTGGGATTCATAGTCACCAGCAATGGTGCAACAACTGGCCCAGAGAAGGTCAAAGCCATTAAAGACTTCCCGGAACCAAAATCCGTGTTTGAAGTCAGATCATTCCTTGGCCTGGCAAGCTACTACAGATGTTTCATAAAGGATTTTGCGGCAATAGCAAGACCCATTTCGGACATCCTGAAAGGGGAAAACGGAACGGTTAGTAGACATAGGTCACGGAACATTTCGGTCCAGTTCTCTGAGGCGCAGCAACAAGCGTTTCAGAAGCTGCGAAATATCTTGGCATCTGAGGACGTCATGCTAAGATACCCCGATTATAAAAAAGCATTTGATCTAACGACAGATGCATCAGCCTATGGCATTGGCGCGGTATTGTCCCAAGAGGGTCGTCCAATCACAATGATCTCAAGGACATTAAAGGACAGGGAAATAAATTATGCTACAAATGAAAGGGAATTGTTAGCTATTATTTGGGCATTGGCCAAATTACGGCACAATCTGTACGTAGTAAAAGACAAATATCTTTACTGATCATCAGCTCTTACCCTTTGCGGTCTCGGAGTCGAATCCGTACGCTAAAATCAAGAGGTGGAATGCGCGCATCGATGAGTGAGGTGCGCGTATTTTTTATAAGCCTAGCTAAGAGAACTTGGTCGCGGACGCGCTATCCTGACAACAACTCAATGCCATGGAAGAGCAGGAAGCTGAATAATGCATACCCACGATACACAGCGAACTCTCCCTGACCCACACCATTGATTCTACGGACAAACCGCTGAATTGCTTCCAGAACCAATTGGTTCTCGAAGAGGCGAAACGCAGCTTCATACTATTTGGGAACAAAAGGCGTCACTTAGTTAGCTTCTCGTGCAAAGAATCTTTGCTCAAGGAAATAGCAGATATTATCGTTCCTAATGGCGTAAACGACATCCATTGTGACCTACACACGTTGGCCATGGTACAGGACCAGCTGGTTCGACAATTTCCAGCAACAATTTTGATTTTGGTACTGCAAAAATCAAGTAACAGACATTTTCGCAGTTGCTGAGAGGCGGAAAATTACCACAGCTGAGCATAATAGGGCCCATAGATCGGCCCAGGAAAATGTGAAGCAAGTGCTCACCGAGTACTACTTCCCGAAGATGGCAAAATTGGCCAGCGAAATCGTCTCAAACTGTAAGACATGCGCGAGAGCCAAATATGACAGACATCCAAAAAAACAGGAGTTGGGTGAGACACCAATCCCCCCATATAGGAGAAATATTGCACATCGAGATATACTCCACCGACAAGAAATATTTCCTCACTTGCATCGACAAATTTTCGAAATTTGCTGTCGTGCAACACGTCCACTCAAGGACCATTGAGGATCTTAAACCAGTTTTACTTCAGCTAATGAATTATTTTCCGAAAGCTAGGGTAATCTATTGCGACAACGAACCATCGTTGAAGTCGCAGACAATCTCAACCTTGCTCAATAACCATTTTGGCGTTAGCATGGCAAATGCACCGCCTCTACATAGTGTTTCAAACGGGCGGGTAGAGCGGTTCCATAGTACCCTATCGGAACTCAGTCGATGTTTAAAAATCGACACCGGAATAACCGACACCGTGGAAATAATTCTATTAGCCACTACCAGGTACAACAAGTCAATTCACACGGTCATTGACAAAAGACCAGCTGATGTTGTACAGGCGAACTCGGACGACTTACAAACAGAAGTCCGGGAAAAGATAAAAAGCGCCCAGGTCGCGCTAAGAAACAGGGAGAACGCGACTCGGCAGAATAGGGTCTTCGAAGTTGGAGAAAAAGTTTTCGTAAAGTCCAACAAAAGGCTAGGAAATAAACTCACACCCTTGTGTGAGGAAAGAGCTGTAGAAGCGGACCTGGGGACCACGGTCCTCATTAAGGGGAGGGTGATCCACAAGGACAATCTTAAATAGTACAATCAGATAATGTCCTTCTTTAATCATTTTTGTTGCACTTTTAAGCCACCGGCATACCTTTTAGTTTAAGTTTATTTCATTGGTAGTGGGATACCTCTCGGTTAACAAAAAAATAGCTAAAGTTGAATTTCACAGGTTCGGACTCATGCCTTATCTTTTCCTATCCTTGGCGTCGGCTCATATAACTGATTATTCCCAGGCCAAATATATCGTTGACGGCCAAATACTAGTGTGGGAAGAGTTCGCGTTCGTCACTCATACAGCGAACCTCTCGGAGTATGCGCGCGTGGTGGAAGAAATAGACAACATGATAAACATGTAGATACCGCCCACCTCCAGGACTTGTTGGAGTCGTTGGGCATTCATCATCGAGTAGGTAGGAGTCTAGATTTCTTAGGGGCAGCGCTAAAGGTCGTAGCAGGGACACCAGACGCCGGTGATTTAGAAAAAATCAGATTCACCGAAATGAAGTTAGTTGAGTCAAGCAATAGGCAAATTCAAATAAACACTAAAATTCAAAATCAAATTAATCAGCTAACATCGACTGTTAATCAAATTCTGAGATCTGCCAAAAATTCGCAAGTAGACACTGGACACTTATATGAGACACTACTTGCTAGAAACAGAATGTTGATGATGGAATTACAGAATTTAATGCTTGCAATACCCCTGGCCAAAATTAATATTGTTAGTCCGAATATTTTAGACCACGAAGACTTAAAATCAGTTTGACTTGAGGAACCCACCAACACTCCCATAGGGGATCTTTTGTCCGTTTCGTCCGTGAAGGTTCTGCAGTCCGTTAACGTATTGTTCCCACAATAATTGCTGCGAGATGTATTTGATTGTCATCGATCTCGTCTCGGAACTCCTTGATAAACTCCAAGTTCCGTTCACTCAAGCGGTGAAGGTCAGCCTCCCGGGCTGAGAACATCTTGGTTAGCAGTGATGTTCAATAGGGGGGAGCTGGCTGCTCCTGGAGTTCTCTTCTGGGCGTTAGCGTGGTTGATGAAGAGGGTTTCATTTATCATGGCCTGTTTATCGAAGGTGATGAGGTGAGTGCAATGTATCCAGACTTCTGTCCCATTGTCCACTCGAACCTTGGCTGAACTGTCGTTGATGATCACGATCCCTTCGTCCACATGTGTGATTGGGTGCAGGTCGCTCTGTTGTGTTCGGCAATGCGCCATCCCACCTGCATGTAGTTCTTTGGCGCATGAACTCTCTGATGCCAAACAGCAGAATGTGGCTCCCGGTGACACGGAGCAGTTTTTAATGGCGTGAATTTCTCCGCCGCACTCCGCTATAATGTTGTCTGTTATCTGCAGCATTGTCTCACTATGGGCGACTGGAAAAATAGTTATCTTTTAGCATGCTAATAACTGTGACCAGCAAAACCAAAGTTGTTGTCCACATAAACATTGCGCAGGCCAAACTGCTGACACAGCGTCTGGCCGGAGGCTCGTGCATAGCCGGCAAGCACTTCCCATTGGAGTGGCCGCTATGAAGCTCAATTATGTTAGCTTTAAGTTCAGTTCTGATTCGACATTCAAATAATAAAAAGCCATCGCTCGTTAACCTAACTCCGACCAACAGTCGTTAACTGCGTATCATTTATTCACTGTCTGAGTCGATAGATCAGCAGGTAAGAGGGGCAGTCACCCCTCCAACATAATCATCCTAATTCAGCATTGGGACACCTTCGGCCAGCCGGCCAACAATTAACAGCGGACCTGTTGTCCACCTAAGAGGAAGAAGAGGAACCTCCTGATACCGACGCCGATTCATCACCCACCGGATTAACAACGAAACTAATTTGTACACATTTCGTTTAGCGATCTGTTGAATGAACTGGCTATTACTCTTCAGGACTATCATAGCTGGCATCTACTCTGTAGATGCTGCCTGGCGGCCACCGCCTCCTCCTACGTTACGAGCGTCAATGCGTTGGCCCTCGTACTTGTCTCTTCCTAGACGCCGCCTTTCGCTCCAACTTCTTGTAAGACTCTACTTGGGCTTTGCAATAGCCTTCTTCAGCTTGAAAGCGGACAGCTTCAGATAGCCGATCCCTGTGGACAGAAGGCGTCGGTGGCATCGGAGGCGGTGCGCAGGGATCCTTTCACTTCTCCCAATATGCCTCATCGTCATATTCTAACGAAACCGGCGGCGGAGCCTGCACAGGAGCCGGGTCGGTGGCGGGGACGGATACGCGAAGTTGCCCTTCTCCGCCAGGCGGGACCTCCTCCACTTACTTCTCCTTGGGCAAAGCAAGGTGATGTGAGTCCGTGATCATACGAGACTTGCATAAGAAGAGACGGGTAAATGAGTCTGCCTCTGAGTTGGTATAATCTGCGTCTCCAGGCTAAAATATTCCAATGGCTTGCTGGTTCGTTTTCAACGCCAACATCGAGAAGATGTATCGGCAAATTTGTGTAGACTCCAATCATACTCCTTTCCAGCGTATCCTGTTTCGCAATTCCGATGGGAAAATCCGCGACTACGAATTGAAGACCGTCACCTTCGGAGTCAATTGTGCCCCGTTCCTAGCTATCACTGTCTTGCAATAGTTTGCCGACGACGAACAGTTGAGGTATCCGCATGCGAGTCGGACTATCCGACAGTACAGGTACGTCGATGACGTTCTCGCGGGGGCAGAATCCAAGCTCGGCAGGTTTTCCACTTAGGAAATGGACATCCAATAGTAAGGCGATTTTGGCCCACATTCCAAGTGAATGTGGAAGGTTCCCCCTGAAGACATTCTTGAGCGTTTTTCCACGCTAGACAAAGCGTTGCGAGTCCTCGCTTACGTTCATAGCTTCATCCAGCGCTCGCGAAAGCTCATGTTTGCGGTTGAGAATCACTTGACAGCCCCTGAAATTGCGTCGACCGATCGCCTCCTGATTTCTGTCCCGCAACGCAGGCACTTCGTTCTTGAGATTGGCTGCTTAAGCCAAAAGCGGCCTGTGCCGGCATCCAGTCTTGTTCAAAACCTGAACCCGTTACTTGATTCCCAAGGGCTTATGAGAGCATGCGTCCGGGTCACGGCCTCCGAACTTCTCCAATAAGACGAACGGCATCCTGTCATCCTTCCATACGACTGCCATCTGTCTCGACTCCTCGTCAATTTTACGCATAACGCTGCACGGCGATAATCAGCTGATAATCAGTCTGATCCGTTCAAAGTTCTGGATCCCGAGGGTGAAGAATTCGGTCAAGTTCGTCATATATTCGTGCAAGGTATGCGTCATCCACAAAAAAAAGTTGCAAACGCAGCTCATGGGAGACCTACCCAAAGAACGGACGTCCTTTTCCCGTACTTTCACTTATACCGGTGTGGAGTATGCCGGTCCCTGCGACATCAAAAACTACACGGGACGAGCCTGTCTCATTACCAAGGAGTATGTGTTGGTGTTCGTGTGCTTCTCCACTAAGGCCATCCATCTAAAGCCTACGTCCGACCTTACGACTGAGAAGTTTCTCGCCGCTTTTGCTCGATTCGTGTCCCGAAGAGGATGCCCCCGTTAGGTTCAGTCGGACAACGGGACTGATTTTCTCCCGAGATTTTCTTCAAGCTGTCAAAGAGGCTGTGACGGGTGCCTATAGTCACCAGCAGCTGCTCTGGGAATTCATTCCTCCGGGACCCCCCACATGGGAGGCTTGTGGTAAGCAGGCGTTAAGAGCTTTAAGACCCTCTTTTATAAGTCTACGGCCACGCGAAAATATACGTTTGAAGAGCTTTCCACGCTTCTGGCTAGGATCGAAGCGTGCCTAAATTCGCGTCCGCTCGCGCCAATGTCCCAAGACCCCTACCGTCCCTCCTGCAGCGGCAACAGTGTCAACCTCCTTCCGACTGCTTGGTGCGGTTAAATACCGGGACTCGAGTCTTTGACACGGTAGCGCTCATCGATCCTTGTACGCCTATGAGCTGCATCGATGCGTCGCTAGCGGCGAGTTTCCGCTTGCCGACAACTAACGTTGGAGGCGAACAGATTTGTTCGGGCACCGTGGGCTCTAAGACGGACAGCGCAATGTCGTCTTCAAGATAGAGCCTCACGTGCGCATCCGCACGCCAATCCGGGAGCTAAGCGACGCGGTGCGGACCTATTTCTGGGATATTACGCTCGCTGACGAGCGCTTCTACCTCCCCGCGACCATCTCCATAGTCTTGGGCGCGGAAATGTATCCGAGCGTGATGCAGTCGGGCTTCTTCAAAATCCAGAATGGCCTACCAGTGGCCCAGAACACCGTGTTTGGATGGGTCGTGTCCGGACCCTGCCACGAGCCGTAAGAAGGACGACTATGTGCAACGCGAGTGATTGCAAGGGGGGGCGGAATGTTTATGTCAGCGGCCCACTGTACCGCTGCTGCTCACTGAGCTTTCCGAGCTTTTCGCGCTCGCTCTCGCGCATCTTCCATGCTCCGGAGCCCGGGCCTCAGGTTCGGATCCGAGCTTCACGGTCGGCCGCTGCCGAGCTCCCGCTCTCGCTATAGCGGAGTAAAGCGGGCGGGAACGAGGTCTTATGCTTAAGCTTAGTTTAGTTTCATGTATGCAGCGAAATAAAGCTGACGCGCACACGCACTGAAATTTACCTCGACGCCCCCGATCTTTTTCTTTCTAACCTCGACGGGTTATTTCTTCGCTTCGCGCCGTGTTATTTCTTTGTGGTGCACATTCAGGATATTTTTTAGCGGCAGGATCGCCCCCTACAAACACCTAGAAATAATTATTTTAAAATTCCCATTAACCAGCCATTGTAAATAGAGAAAGCAGTTAAGATCCTCACGGAATGAGTATAATTAATCAGTTAGATACAGTTTTGGGGAACGGGACAAACATATGGGAATATATTTTCTACAATTAAACTTTTAAATTTAATATGTTTATAAACAAAAACAAACTAACACAACCAAAAGTTAAGTGAACTTATAGATACACCTGTACAACCTGCACAAAATACATTGCAGGCATCGGAATCGATAATATACCCGGTACCCTTAGGGTACAAGGGTATTATAAGTTAATGCCAACCGAGTATGTATGTATGTAACAGGCAGAAGGAGGCATCTCCGACCACATAAAGTATATATATTCTTAATCAGCATCACTAGCGGAGTCGATTTAGCCATGTCCGTCTGTCCGTTTTGGTAAATAGATTTCAGAGACTATAAGAGCTAAAGCCACCAAATTTGGTGACTGCATTCTAATCAGTTAAAAGTTTGTTTCAGAATTTGGGCACGCCCAGTGCCGCCCCCGAAAATCGTAAAAAAAAGTGTAACTAAGCTATTGTCGTGATTTTCGGTTAAAAGTACTATGTATGAAATAAATTCATTTGTATGGACGTCCTCAACAAATTTTAGTAAAATCTGACGATAAAAATGGATGTTATTTGGGGTGCTCCTTATACGTCTAACAGACTAACCTACTGAATTTATCGAATGAAAAAATCGAATGGAAAACAGTTTCCCATACAACATTAAATTTTCGATAAATTCAGTCAGTTAGCAACCCGGAGGCGTCTGAAAATATCGTCTAACTGACTGAAAATATATTTAGGTCAGTTGCGTTGACTCGAAACGGTGTTATAACCGATCCATTAATGGTCAGCAAAAAAAAAGATGCGACTTGGTATATAGAGGAGAATTTGGAAAAATTTTGCTGTCGTGAACGCTACCTGGCCACCAAATCACCAAGTGTCGAATCAGTTTTCGATGTTGGCAAACAGCTTGCATTTTAATGCAATACTTTTCTTTCCCGAGTAGACCGCTTCAGGGTCTTCCGTTGGCTTCTCCGCCAGCGGAATTTCGCTGCAATCGACATACCTAATGCAAAATGGTAATTTGTTCCATGTTTTTCATGCAGGCATTTTCCTCGACTGTTTACAAAAACAGAGAGCTTTTGAAATCAGTTCTGTAGGACATGAATAGTATACGTATATATACAAATACATATAAGCACTCATGTAAATAGACTAACATAGTTAACATTATCTGTACATTAACATTATCTGTAAGCAAGCTGTAAGCTCTCTGAATAAATTCATTCGTATGTTGACTTCTTAAGAGATCGCAAGCGCATCGCCTACAAATTTCAGAAGTGGGATCGTAACCAAAGCCTACAAACAGTGCGATTTTTTTTGTGTCTTACAAGAACATCATACTTTACGCTTAAAAACAATAAAAAAAAAAAATATATATATATATATATAACAAAAATCGTGGTTCGATTGCTAACCACAGTTGGATTTTGTGTCCCGGCCTCCAATACAACAACAGCAAGGAGCAATGGAAACATGCAGCGCAAAAATTACAAAAGGCGAGAAACAAACACCGACAGACAGTGAAGCCAAAATCGACGGAACCAGCAACAACAACAACGCTTTAATCTCCGAAGAACTGCGTGCGAGCGAGACAACAGCAGACGAAGAACACAACGAGAAGACAGAACAGCAAAAATTGAAAAGGAAGGTGGAACAGGCACGGCAGAAAACGAAGTAAACGGCGAGCTGCAGAAACTGAAGAAGAAGATGGAACAGTTACGACAGGAGAATGAAGCAATAAAGGAGGCTGCAAAGGAAAGGGAGCAGACAGAGGAAGGCGAGGTGGATGGCGTAAATATCGAGCTGCTGAAACTAAAAGAAGAAATGGAACAGTTATTGCTGGAGAACGAAACACTGAAAAAAGCTGAAAAAGAGAGAAAGAACAAGGAGAGCGAGGTGTTAGTCGTTGCCAGCTCGAACTCAACCAATGTTTCGCTTAACATAATTAAAGACATGTTAACAGAGTTCGATAACAGAGTGCCAGCCAACATTTGGGTTACACAGTTTAAGACTTTTGCCGAAATACAAAACCTTGATGACAACATGTTGCGGCTGCTGATCATGACTAAACTGAAGGGTAAAGCACTTACATGGCTGTACGCTACCAGTGATCGGCTCAGCTTGCCAATAAGTGAAATTTTGGATCAGCTGATTGAAAAATTTGGCGCAAAACGAAACAAGATGTGCCTAAGACGAGAGGTCGAGAAGCGCGAGTGGCTCGAAGCTGAAAATTTTGCCACGTACTTCAATCAAAAAGTTTGGCTAGCCTCTCAAATTCAAGTGGATGAGGAAGAACTCCTGGACAACATCATAGAGGGCATTCCAGATGACCATTTACGTCAGCAGGCACACATGCAGTGTTTTAAGCAGACGGCTCAGATGCTGAAAGCGTTTGAAAAAATAACACTTCCGAAAAGAGCAGCGACTTCAGCGAATTTGGAGAAGGTGAGGGCAGATGGACAGCGTTTGAAGGCGGCAGCACGGTGCTACAACTGCAACTCGTTGGGCCATTTTGCAGCAGAATACCGAAAACCAAAGAGGGAGCGCGGAGCTTGTTACGCCTGCGGCAGCTTGGACCATCACATAGCCACATGCGACCAGAAGAAGGAGCGGACAAACGATTTTGTAAGATATTTTAATTTACAGTTTAGAGCACGGACTAAAGTTAATATTTTTGCAGAGTGTCTCATCGATACAGGGAGCCCGATAAGCATCATACAAATATCACGCTTAGAAGAATTTTTTATGGAATATAATAATAAAGAAGAATCGAATGTTCGAAGTAATTTTGAGAGAAACGAGAAAAGCTGTATTAATGTTAAGAAGAATAACTATTATAATCATTTCAATTTTGATGTCTTTGAAAAACCTAAAACTTCTGAAGTAAAATCTTTTTTTGGTTTAAATAAAAGCAAACTGAATATCTTTGGTAAAATAATTTGTTTTATGCCTATTAAAAATAAAGAGGTTGAAATTGAAATGTGTGTCGTGGCAGACCAATCGATGAGATGTGATGCAGTTCTATGGAGGAATTTTATTAAAGCATTTAACTATAAGCTGATAAGTTCAATGATCAATGATAAGGAACATATGCGTACCGAAAATAGTAATGAAATGTCAAAATTTAAAAGCGATCAAAAAACTATGTCAACGGAGTGCCCTGAACTTCTTAATTATGAAACTGATGAGTCACCAAGTAGAAAATGGTTAGATGAAGAGTGTACAGAGAATGAGTATATAGAAAATGAGTGTACAGAAAATGAGTGTAGAGAAAATGAGTGTACAGAAGATGAGTATTTGGAAAATGAATGTATGGAGAATGAGTGTATAGAAAATGAGTGTATACTAAATGAAAAGGAGTTTGAAGGAAATGAGTGCTTAACAAGATGAACGGATGAAGGTGTAGGTGAAAATACTGAATATGAGGATACTATTAGGCTGTTAGAGACGCTGCCAATTGAATATCCTGAAGCTGAGGGTAGAACAGAATTGACAGTTGGAAAGAATTGTGCCCAGAGTTTAGTTAGCCAATTACTATGTCTATTTAAAAACTGCTATGGGAATGCAAGGAAACCAGAGTTACCGGAAATCAAGTGGGAGATGAAACTAAATTTTGAGAATATAAAACCATTTCATTATGCCCCCCGTAGGCTATCGTATGTTGCGAGGGAACAGGTTCAAAAATTAATTGATGAATACTTGGCAAAGGGATTTATTAGAGAAAGTGATTCTGAATATGCATCTGCAATTGTATTGGTGAAAAAGAAAAATGGTGAACCAAGGATGTGTGTTGATTATTGAACTCTTAATAAAAGCATGTTGAAAGATAATTACCCATCACCACTTATAGATGATCTGATTGATAAGCTGGCGGGGACAAAGTTTTTTACGAAGTTAGACTTACGGAATGGGTACTTTCATGTGTTTATGCATGAAAACTCAATAAAATATACTGCTTTCACAACCCCGTTGGGACAGTATGAGTGGCTCAGAATGCCGTTCGGGCTAAAAAATGCTCCAGCAGTGTTTCAAAGGTTTGTCAATAAAGTGTTTA
>VNKF01002764.1:0-17773 GCA_008044355.1 Drosophila lacteicornis
CGTAGGTATCTTGGATCCTGAAAATAGAGCTTGATCAAATTTGCTGAATGACACCTTAAACCCGAACTCGTCGCTGGTGGTGTTCCATTGCATTCCCTATACCTTTTGGTAGAGTGAAGAATCTTCTCTATCGAAGCTCACTGACTCGCATAAACCTCCGTTACCAACAATCATGTTAAAGTTCCTTGAATTGGACATAAACTTTCTCAGCTCAAACCCTCCCTGCTTGTGGATATCAACCATTTTTGAGGTGATTCTGACCGCTTCCTCGTCAGATGAGTAGATGAGTGTACTCGTCAACATAATGGTTTTTAATTATGGCGTCTACTGCTTCAGGGAAGTCTCCTTCGAAACGAAGGGCATTCTTATTCTTGACGTACTGTGCGGATGCTGGTGAGCATTTAGGTCCAAAGGTCATAACCTGCATTTCATATACCCTTATCTGTTCTGCTGCAATTTTTCTCCACAGAATTCTTTGTGCTGGACGATCGTCCTTTCTAATCCTGACTTGATGGAACATTTTAGCTATATCAGCGCAAACACCAATCCGTTTTTGCCTGAATTTTAGCGGAACGACTTTTAAGGATTCGCATTTATATGGTTTGCTCATTAGCATTGAGTTTAATGATACGCCCTCTGACTCTGCTGCTGCATCGAAGACGATTCTGAGATTCCCGGGTTTATTTGGATTCGTGACGCCAAAATGAGGAAGAAACCATTCCCTCTCGATGCTATCTTGAGGCACCCTTTTGAAGATTTCTTTGATATACCCCTTCTTTTCATAGGCGTCCATCAACTCACAGTATTTGGCCTGTAGATCCGAGTCCAGTTTAAATTTACGCTCAAGAGATAATTGTCTGTGCAGAGCCATGATTTTGCTCTCGGGTAGTTGAATATTGTCGGCTTTCCAAAGCAATCCTGTTTCGTAGCGGTCACCTACTCGTTTTGTTGTATTCCGCAGCAGTACATTTGATCTGTCAGTCTCTCGACCCTGGACATGGTTTTTTACTGCTCGTACGTCCATTTCGGCATTTGCTATATATTCGTGAACCTCTGACACAGCCCGGTTCAGATATGCTTTGACATTTCCCGTAAAGCATCCAGCCCAATTTGGTCATGACTACTGCTGGTCCGTTCAGTCCCATGGATCGTATTTCATTTGGAACCATCAAGTGTGTGTTGTCTAGTCCGATTAGCAAGTCTGGCTCCACATTCTGGTACTCTTTTACCGGAATATTTCGCAGGTGGGGATAGTTATTCGATAATTCCGACAGGTTAATATAACATATATTTTTCGTTTTCTCTTTCAAAGTGAACGGTCGTGTTTTTGTTTTGCGCCTCGTATTTGTGTAAATTCTTTGCTATAAACCACCGGGGTTTTATTTGAAACTTCTATAATAATAATTCACCGTTTCACTTCGCGTGTGCATGCAGCTGTTTTTATGTATTAATAACTATATTAATTGCGAATTAGTTTGGTGCAGCAATTGCTTATCTTCATTTTTGCATTCCTCTTTGTGCTTTATCCGTTACGCCGATATTACAGCTTGACGGCTTAAGCTCCCTAACTCTCGCTCTCTCTCTCTCTTAGTGCACTCAACTTCTCTTTTCTCTTAACTTCTGATTGGTACAGTGGTAGGTAACTATAATGACCGGTAGCATGTCTGCGCTATTAAAACCTGCAAGAAGGTAATTTCAAATGATGACCCCAATATCGGCTGCTGGCTCTGCAATAATGTTGTGAAACTTGTCACGAGGGTGAAAAGGAAATGAGGTCTTTTATGCGGCAAACTTGTTAGTTTTCGTAAAACTAATGAGGTGCTCCTTGCGCAGGGAGTCCAGTTTAATGGCCTTAATCTATTAAATGAGTCCCCTAAGCGCAAAAAAACCACGGTTGGCACACCGCATTTGGGCGGATCCCAACAACTCGCGGCGGGATCTGAACAGCTCACTCCCTCAGCACAGCCCCCGACTCCAATATATCTAACTCCAATGATATTAAGATTGGGGGCGAGAAAAGATTCGGCCTCCGAATGTACCGCGGGAGGGGAAGCGCCTCCAATTATATCCGTTAAGTCCGCTGAGGGGTCACAATTAATGACCCCACAGAACCCCATCCAGAAAACTCCCCAAGGTAACAGGCCCGGAATACCGGCCGAAATTGGCACTACAAATGTATTGCCAAAAGCCCTGATTGCTATTCCACCAACGAAACAGATATTTGTTTCGCGGCTTTTCCCTGATCAAACATCTGATGATGTAAGTACCTACATTCTAGGTCGTATTAAAGCCCAAAAATCTAAGACTAAGGTGGAAAAATTCAAATTTTCTTATGCTAGGGATATTCATCTTTCAAAATAAATGTCCCTGACGAACTTTTTAAGACAATGTGTTCTGAGAACTTCGGCCAAAGCACATTGTTGTTAGGGAGTACGAAGCTAAGAAAAAGAAATGACGGCCTGTTGAAGTTAGTTTACCCAGGCCGGAAAAATCCATTGTGCCATCTACCTCGTCCGCTTCAAAAAACTAACAAATTCTCTACTTCTTTCTTATTGCGGTTGACGCCAACCTCACGTCTGAATTATTAACTTTCAGGAATGCAACGATGTTGAATTCCTTTGTGTGAAGCTATCATCTAATGGTAGTTTTACTTATATTACATGTTCCTATATTCCTCCCTTGTCCTATTTATTGGAACCACCTTTCCGCTATTCAGGCGGTCTACAATAGACTTTCGGATAGGGACCATTTAGTAGTTCAGTTTTAACATTCCTGGGGCTATTTGGTCCACAAATGAATCTTCAAATACTCTTTTGACTACAGCACGGTATGACTTTATTGATGGCTTGTTTGACATTTCGCTGTCTCAAGTCAACAATGTACGAAATTCCTTAGATCGCTTGCTCGATCTCTGCTTTGTCTCTGATCCGGCAAGAGTCAGTTTGATTAGGGTCCCGCCCTTGACAAAACCCGAAGATCCATACCATCCAACTTTTGATGTGACTATCGATATTGCAACTGTTATGGAGAATATGTCTGATCGGCCAGCTAAGAAAGTCCACTGCTTTCGCAAGGCGGATTTTCGACGGCTGAATAATTTCATATCTGACTTTGATTGGTCCGATCTCTACATGTGCACTGACATGGTTGGTGCCATGGATATTTTTTACAATGCTATGTATTCCTTTTTTACCGAATGTTTTCCGCTATACTATCCGTCAATCTCAAATAAGCCTCCCTGGTTTAGTAAAGAGTTGACTTGCCTCAAAAACATTAAGTCCAACCTCTATTCTAAATTTAAATGTAACGGTTCTCAAGCTGTCCATTCTCGTTATTTAGCGGCTCGGTCTAAGTTCACCGAGCTTAACGCGCAGTGTTATAAAAACTATCTGACGCGTTGTAGGGTTCAGTTCGCGGTGGACCCAAAACAGTTTTATAATTTGGTCAACACTAAACGTAAGCCTATTACACATCCTTCCTCGCTTTCATTTGAAAATACTACAGCAAACAATGATCAGGAAATCGCCGATCTTTTTGCTCAGTTTTTTCAAACTACTTATTCTCCGTCATCCGATTCAAACCAGACCTATTCTTATAACATGCCCAAATCAAACCTAATCTTCAGTCCTAGCTTAACCGAAAGCTCCCTTCTTTTGAATCTTCAACGTGTCAAGCCAGTTTATTCGCCAGGTTCCGATGGAATACCAGGCTGTGTGCTTAGGTATTGTGTCGAGGCCCTGTGCAGTCCCCTTCTAAAATTGTTTACCTTATCCTTAGAAACATCCTAATTTCCCCTTATGTGGAAGAAATCATTCCTCATTCCTCTCCACAAAAAAGGTAGCAAAGTGGATGCTAACAACTATAGAGGAATCTCTAAGTTGTCAGCCATTCCAAAACTTTTCGAAAACGTAATTACTCCCCATTTGCACCACCTGTGTAGATCAGTAATTTCGCCATGCCAACAGGGATTTGTTAAACGAAGATCGACGACAACTAACCTTCTGGAGCTCACTTCTTTTATTATAAGGGGCTTTCAGTAAAGCATTTGACTCTGTAAATCATTCCCTTCTTGTTAGGAAACTCGACTTAATGGGTTTTCCTGTCGATCTTCTTAGGTGGATCTCAAGTTATCTGAATGGCATGACACAAAAGGTCCTCTTTAAAAACAACTTGTCGAATGTTCTCCGGGTGACCTTTGGTGTCCCGCAAGGGAGCCACCTGGGTCCCTTACTTTTTACATTATTTATTAACGACTTGCCCAAAGTTTTGACTAACTCCAGAGTACTCATGTACGCTGACGACGTTAAGCTTTGCGTGCAATATAAGGACGGCGCTAGCCAGTCAGATTTACAAACAGATCTTAATAACTTTCAAAAATAGTGCACTGCAAACAAATTAAACCTAAATGGCTCCAAATGCAAGCTCATGTCATTCTCACGCGCCTCTCCCATGCTTGCCACTTATTCGCTGAACTGCTGCTCTCTGGAAAGGATCACTCTAGTTGACGATTTGGGTATCCGCCTAGATTCTAAACTGGAGTTTATAGATCATATTTCGTCCATTGTAAATAAAGCCAGGGGTGTGCTTGGATTTATTAAACAGTGGTCGAAAGAATTCGATGACCCCTACGTCACGAAGAATTTATACATTTCGTTAGTTCGCCCTATTTTAGAATATGGATCTTGTGTTTGGAGTCCCCACCGGGACGTCCACAGCAAATGCATTGAGTCAGTTCAAACGAATTTTTTACTTTTTGCACTCCGTGGCTTAAGCTGGGATGCAAACCATAGGTTGCCATCTTATTCTAGTAGACTTCTCCTAATGAACCTACCTTCCTTAGCAAACCATAGAACGATGCTAGGCGTTGTCTTTATGTATAACCTGATCCGTGGTGACGTGGAAAGCACCGATCTTTTGGGGCAGTTGGATTTCCACGTACCATGTAGAACCACCAGATCCTACTTGCCTTTAGTTTTGCACCATTGTAGAACCTCGTATGAAATGCATGAACCCTTTAGAGCACTATGTGCAAATTATAATGATTTGTACAAAACCTCATCTGTAGATAGCCTTCCTAAACTAAAAACATTAATCTTAACCCACTTAGTACACATGCAAGATAGCAATCGAGCTGCGCGCTATTAGTCTATATGGTGGAGGGTAGTTTTCCTCGCATTCTTTTACCTATACTTTTCTTTCGCGCCTATTAACACCTAACCCTAACCAGCACGTGCTTGGTTTCGAAGGGCCACTTGAGTGTACTGACCGTAGTGCATCAACGTCCATATATTAACAGATTGCTTCGGCAGTCGTCGGTCGCTAATCGTCCTAACTCCGACGAGGTCGTATATCTTGCCGCTATTTTCGGTTGAGATTCTAATTTTGAATGGACCGACCTGCTCAGTTACTGTTCTGTTACCAAATCATTGCAATGTGATACCTTCCTTTGGTCCCAGCAAACCCAATGAGAAAGCTAGCGATTGGTTCATTAGTGTTACAGCAGATCCTTCATCGAGGAAGGCGTGACACGGCATCCACTTCCCGTTTGCGGGCAGCCTTACAGGTAATATCTTAAAAAAAATCTTTGATTTACCAACATCCTTTGCGGTACCTGTAAATCCTGCGTTTTCTGCAGATGTTTTAATATCTGCAGCTTCCTTTTGGTCGTGTAGTAAATTGTATAGGCGCTTAATACAGCCGTCTTGCTCACAATGGTGTCGAATTCTACAATCTTGACTTCGATGGCCAAATTTAAGGCAGTTAAAACAAAGCCTGTTCCTTTTAACTACCATCCTCCTCTTGTTGGTGTCCATCTGGACAAATGAATCGCATTTGTCCACCTTGTGATCGCCCTTGCAGATGAGACATGATCGCTCCCTCTCTGAGCCGGCCTTGTTTGTGTGGAAAAATCTAGTCTACTCTCGTTTGGCCGTCATAGCTGCCTGATTGTCAGCTAGGTTCTGCATGCACACACTTAGGTGCTGTACAGATTTTTCATTCCCCAATGCTTTTGAATACTGAGCCCATTCTAGTCTCTGCTGAGCCGGAAACTTGAGGACTAGTTCCTCCATTAGTGTTGGATTCTTAAGTAGTTGTTGTGCGTTCGCAGCCTGAAGAAATGATGCCAAATTCTGTACTTCCATTTTGAATTCCACCAACTGGTCTCACCTTCCCTCACGAATGATTGGAAACTCACGGACACGATATATCTGGCTTTTAACTAATTTTTCTGGCCTTCCGAAATTCTGCTTCAGTGTTTTTATAATATTCGGAACGTTAGGACTGTAAATTAGAAGACATTATACTCTTTCCCTGGCCTTTCCTTTTAGGGCCTTCTGAAGGCCAAACAAATTTTGCCTGTCTGTGTATTCGTACTCTGATGTGGTCATTTCGAAAACTTCCTTAAACATCGGCCACTGCTCTGGGGTACCGTCAAACTCCGGCAAATCGTAAAGCTTCCGTTGAACCTCTTGCGCTCTACCGTTTCCTTCTTGTACGTTTCCGCCCTCTCTGTGGACGTTTCGCTCGACGTTGGCCTGTCTGCCCGCCGCTCTGTTAGCCTCTCTTCTGGTCCGTTTCCGTTATTTCTGCCCAACGATTCAAGCAAGATATTTTTTTTGTCCATTTGGATTTGATTCATCCTCAGAATTTCCATTTGAAATTGATGCATCTGGGTAATGCTCGCTTGCTAAAACGCCTGCATTTGGCGACACATGGCATACATCGGATCCTCGTTAAGGGGGCTCCCTGCCAACGCATGGAAACCCGCGTCCTCAGATATATTAATAATCTGTTCCTCCCCTTCGTCGCCATGCGACTCTTTTTCTTCAGTACTCATAGCTCACCAACTAACTAGCTTTCAAACCCCCAAAATCACAATCAATTGCCACTCACCAGTTACTTCTTTTGCGCAGCCGTTCGAAGAATTCGTCGATACCAAGAATTCGTGTTCGTGTATATGGCAACTACCTTGCCGTTCTCGACGCTTCCAGTCTCGATTGGTCCCTCGAAGAGAAAGTGAGACAACGCGCCGTTGCACTATGGGAATTTTGACCAAAATTAATAGCTCGCTCAGTTTATTTCATATCAACATGAAACTTTACCAATCGTAATTATATATATATAGGGAAATTCTGAATGAAAACTATCCGGATCAGACAACTATATCATATAGTTTTCATAGAAGAGATCGGGTAAAATTTAAGATATCTGCATAAAACTTTGGAAACTTAAAATACATACTTTTTTAACAGAATGTAGAACGTTTTGTCGAGATCGGATGACGATTTCCTATAATTTGTACAGAAACAATCTAACCAAAAACTGCTTCCCGTCTGGTTAGCAATACAGCGTTGCCATACAAAAGGTAATGTCCAAAAAATGATTTTTTTTTCGCAAAATCGTAAAAATTGATATTTTTTATAACATTCATATGAACAAGAATTTAATACTCTACAACATACAATACATCTGGTGGATGGACTCTTCTGGACTCACTTTAAATCTCTAATGGAACATTAGGCTTTATTCCAAAATATGCATTTGCAAGGCTTCTTACATTTTTGATCTATTAAGGGGACAACACGATTTTTTTCTTCAATTGACTTTCACAAACACATAATACAAACCACACAGATTATAATTCATTTCAAAATTTTTAGTTATATTGTTTAGTTTTTTACTTCTGATCTCTTGAACTTAGCAACCAAAACTTAAAATGGCAGAGGCGCGTTCTTTGTAAATGCAACCAGCTGTTTTATCAGCTGATTCCTTTGTTGTGGCGCCCTCTATAAAAATTCCTGTTATGCAACACTGATGATTGGTGTATTGTGAATGCATTGCACTGAAACTTGTTTTAATTTTCCGACCTTCAGAAAATGGGTTTTGGTCACCAAAAGTGGTCAAATTCCCCATAGTTCGTTGCCACACACATACACATTCGCTCCAATCGGTGGCCGGGTGCTCCTTCGGAGAAAAGAGGCTACATCTGCGAGGAAATGGACCTGTTTTAGGGCGGTGGGCGCGACGGAAGTGCGGTGTACTTACTTACCGGTCCGCCGCTCCTTAAGTGTCCGGATGATGGACATCGTTTTGTCGGGAGGGGGTGAGTGGGGGGTACTCTCTCTGAGGCCCTTTTCTTTTCGGCTAAAATTACTCTTAGCAAGGTGGCGGCACACACAAAGCGACTTGTCATCCCAGCTGATCGACAGATCAGCTGTTCTACCAGTGTTGGAAAGCGGGCGCTCTGATAAGGGCGCTGCTCTCGGCCGTTAGGGGCCGCCTCACTTAGCCGATAGGTGGCGCTGGTGATCAAGCCAGTGCTCTCTGACAAAAGCTGGCCGCTACAGGTTGCACTTGCTGACTGGCAGAAAAAAACTGTAGAATACTGTTTCGGGCGGCTGCTCGAAGCTCCTGGCATGGCGTTAAGATTGGGGAGTTAAACTCTCGCCTAGCACACTGGAGGCTAACGTGGTGGTCACGGAGCAGACCAATTGTCATCCCCACCGCGCTGCGGCACACCTCGAAACGGGGCTCTGGCGACCGAGGCGGGCGGTATAACCCCCATCGTTTTTGCGGAGGAGACATCATGGGCCACCGATGGAAGCCCCAATCGTGCTTTTCACATTCCTCCCGCGGAGCGTCTGTCCCATAATGGGCGGCTGCGCAATCTGCGTCTGTGCCATAATGGTCGGCAGATGAACAACACCTAGCAGTAGGTATAAACTGCGTCGGCTAGCCGGCTCCCAACACCCAAACCGCGTCTGCGCCACATTGGCCGGCGGTTTGTTCTGCGTCTGTTCCGAATCGGTCGGCAGATTCTATAACTTGGCGGAAGGTATAAAACGCAAGCCTGGCAGGTGGGTCAATTTAGCTGTATCTTAAGGAATGTCTGGTAATAACATTATTACCCCAGGTAGCAAGGTCAACGTACATAAGGTCCATAGCATAAATCAGGGGATGAAGAACGCCTTTGCTAGGCTCGAGAAGCTCCAGCTGACGTTGTCGCGGCATCCTGGAAGGCAGTTGCCTGGCATTAGGACTGCCGACACTGCTGAGCAGGGGTGCCAAACGACTCCAGCACGAACACGACCCAAGCCTATTGCGAACAAGGCAGTACAGATCTCTCCGAGAGACCTGTCGCCGGCTAGAATGAGTAGCCCCAGAGTTGATCCTAGTCGTCCCAATACTGATAGCCACCAACGTTCGAACCCAGGACCAAGGAGTACCAACGGAGACGTCCTGGGAAGACTCAGGAAGGGACGCAGTGCTAGGTCACGCCCCAACCAACCCAAAGCGAGCACTCAGGAGAGACGGAAGAGAGCGAGGAACGAGGCGTTAATTATAAACCCTCCGTCCGATATAACCTACAGCCAACTGCTAGGCTTGGTCACGCGGGCACAGGACGCCAGGATGGAAGGGATCTGCGAGAGTGTCTGCAAAGTCAGGAAAACTGGCAAAGGAGAGCTCCTTCTGGAGATTAAACGGTCCTCTCAGGTCCAAGCGAGCGGCATTGGGGAGAAGATTGGCAGCGTACTGGGAAGCGGGGATTCGCACCCTTACACCGCAGGCCTTGTTTCTGATCAGGGATTTGGACGAGCTCGTCACCAGGGAGAAATTAGTGGAAGCGCTTACCAAACAAGTAGACCTTCCGCCGAATTTGGTGACCATCAAGGGCGTCCGAGCCCTCCCCAGAGGAGGCCAAGTGGCTACTATCTCATTCCCGGCTGGAGCAGCAGAAGGCCTTACGAAGCTAGGAAAGGTGAAGGTCGGCTGGACAAGAAAACAGAGTCAAGGAAACAGAGTCTCGTCCAAGGTGCTTCAGGTGCCTCAAAACGGGACACATTGATGTGGCCAAGAAGGGCACAAGGTGGCTGAGTGCAAGAACCCTGCGCACTGCTTCAGATGTGCAGAAGCAAAGAGGAAGGACGTAAACCACCAGGTCGGCAGCCAGTCTTGCCCCCTGGCGACGAAGTCCAAAGCGGAGCCTAAATGCAGCGCTTGAAAGTGATCCCAATCAACTTAACCCACTGCGTGGCAGCACAGGACCTGCTGTCCCAAACGATCCGCGAAAGATGCGTCGATGTCGCAGCGCTAAGCGAGCCCTACACTGTATGTACGTGTAGAAACTGGGCAGCGGACAGCTCTGGAAAGGCCGCCTTGTGGATATGTGGCAACGCAACGACCCGGTTGACGAATATCCGCGCGGATAGAGGCTTCGTGCGCGCCAAGGTAGGAGGCTGGTGGGTCTACAGCGTATACCCCGCCCCAAGCCTATCGCTTGCAGAGTTCGGAGCCATTTTGGACCGACTTGCTGCGGATGCGAGCAAATGGCTGAATCTGCCATGCGACAGCTCCAAGCAGTATGCGACGACTGCATTCCGTCTTGGACCGCCCATTCTAGACATCGCGTTCCGGTGTACTGGTGGAATATCGAAATTGCTGACGCAAGGAAGGAGTGCGTAAAGGCCAGGCGACTGTACCAGAGGTCGTATGGGATGAACACTTACCTGGAGAAGCGGGCCGCCTACCAACTGTAAGCAACCGGAGCAGTAAGAGTAGATGCTTCCTAGATCTTTGCGATACCGCGGGCCGCGATCCCTGGGAAACGCGTGCAAGACGATCGTGAAGAGGATAAACCGGTCTACCCAAAGCGCCCCCATGGAGATGGAAAGCCTCGAGAGGATCGTCGCGAACCTATTCCCGAGGTACTGAGCAACACCGACTCGCTCCCCGGACTCGAGCAAGCCACCGAAGCGAAGATGCTGGCTGTGGCAGCCAGGATGAAGACTAAGAGGGCCCCGGGACCTGAATGCGTTCCCAACAGGGCGCTAAAGCTAGCGATCTCTCTCAGACCGGACCTATTCGCGGAGCTGTTCGGGAAGTGTCTCAGAGAGGGGACTTTTCCAAGGTGTTGCTGCCTAAGCCGGGAAAGCCGCTAGATGACCCATCTTCATACAGACCCATCTGTCTGATAGATGGAGCGTTCAAGGTGCTGGAATATCTGATCGGTTCGAGACTGGAGAGGGCGATCTCAGCGGCAGCGACCTGTCTGATGCTCAGTACGGGTTCAGGAACGCGAAGTCGACCGTCGATGCCATCAAAAAGGTGGTTGCTATCGCAGCAGCGGCTATTGCGGGACAGCGGTGGAACGGCGGTTCCAAGGAGTACTGCCTTATAGCAACCCTGGATATCCGCAACGCCTTCAACACCGCGAGATGGGGCTGCATTTTGTACGCCCTATCCAACTTTGGCGTGCCTCAATACCTGCAGAAGATGATGCGAAGCTACTTCGACGATAAACTCCTGCAGGTCGACACCACCGGCGGAGCACATCGTGCGGCGGTCGAGCTATCGTGCTTGCGCCACTTCTATGGAATGCAATGTATGACGGTGTTCTGCGACTCCCACTCCCAGGGAGAATGGAGATAATGGGTTTTGCGGACGACATTGCGGTGGTCATCGTCGAGAAAGAGATTGCTTGTGCCGAGGAGACCTGCAACCGGAGCATAAGCATCATCAACTCGTGGTTGACAAGTGTAGGGCTGCAGTTAGCGCCGCAGAAGACTGAAGCAGTACTGGTGAGCAGCAGAAAAAAGGTGGAAGTGGCGAACATCAGAGTCTGCGACGCCCAGTCAGATCGTCGAGGGCGATCGAATACCTGGGCGTGATGATCGACACGAGGCTCTCTTTTAGAGAACACCTCGCGAACACCTGTCCGCGCGCTGTCGAGGATAATGCTGAATCACAGAGGCCCATGACAGGCGTGCAAGCTCCAGCATGGAGTCGCGGTTCTACAGACGGGGCTTAGACGCGTCCGACCGACTAGCCGCTCTTCGGATTTGCAGTACACCCGTACTACTCAAAATAGGCACCGCTGCCGACCTCTGGTTCAAAAGTTAATAATTTTGCAACGAAGAAACTCAAATGGCACCAGTGTGCGGCGACGTCAACACAGAATTGAAAGAAAACATCGCTTAAAGAACATAGAGAGGACTGTAGGACTGCTCTCATTCCTCTTAAGTTTCAGTCGTTCATCTCTGGCTTTTGCCCTCATCTTGCTGTGTCATACCCCTAATCTAAAATAAATGTACGAGTAGATACTACTGTTGGCAAAAAGTAAGGTGAATTTTCAATTTAGAATTCGCGGGCTTAAGATGGCGGACTAGTTTTTTTTTTTTGAGTTAGCAGGACTGTTGATGACATCTGGCGGTAATTTCATGTCAATGTCAGTATCAGTACTATATTTACGCTTGTGTTTACCAAACGATCAATAGTGCATTTGTCGATTTTTACAATGTCTGATTTAATTGACTAGAGAAGTGCCATCAAATTTTGTTTGCGGAATGAAATTTCGGCTGCGGAAACGTTGAGGATGTTGAGGAAGGCCTTTGGTGATTCTACCATGTCCCAGAAAAATTTTTATAAGTGGTACAAAGACTTCAAAGAGGGTCGGGAACGTGTTGATGACTTGGAGCGCTCCGGACGACCATCGACGTCAACAGATGACCAAGACGTCAATGGAGTGAAGGAATTAGTGCTCAAAAATCGGCGGTTGACTGTTAGAGACCTTACTAATATGATCGGAATATCAGAAGGATCTGTGAAAACCATTTTGAAAGAGCATTTGGGCCTACGAAAAGTCAAATCTCGTTTGGTACCGAAAACGCTCAATTTCATGCAAAAAAGTCCGCAAGAGTATAGAATTTATACGATTTGTTGTACTGCATGGTATAGAATTTATACGCAATAAGATAGAATTTATACGATTTGTTATACAGCGTAGTATAAAACATATACGAATTAGTATTAAAAATATACCAAAGTGAAAATACTAGAAAGTATATATTTTATACTCTAAGGTATAAAATTTATAACGTCGAAAGTATAATTTTTATACTTTCGTAAGTATAAAATCAATTAGCATCTTATTAAGACATTTTTAATACTCGAAAGTATACAATTCATGTAACAATCCTATCGATTCTATGACGATTTTTTTTTTTGGGTGTAGGTATTTACAGCTTAGGGCCGAAAATTTGTAATTTATTTTTGTTAACGTTACTATTAATAATATAATAATAATATTAGTATACCTCAATACCATATCCGGAGGTCGTTCCTATATGACTTAGCTATTATTAAACAAGTTAAAAGCATTCTCTCTTAAATGGGATTTATCGAAAAAAAAATTCCCTGTTTCTCGTCCAGCAAGGGATATTTTCATGCGTTTCGTTCCGTTTGTTTCGTGGTTTTGTTATCTGGAAAGGAAGCTTGTGCTGATTGTTTGCATAATGGACGCTCGTTAGCGGGGATGAACTCCTTTAAAAAGCAGTCCTGCAATCGAAGGGGTGCGGGATCGAGAAAAAACAAGTGAGAAAGCTACAGTCGAGGGTGACCGACTATGAGATGCCCGGACCCAAAGCATTGTGCGTGAAATTAAATAGCACACGGACCAGGGAAAAACAAAATGTTGACAAATGAAGGCAAAAGTTGTTAGGGACATGTTGAGCAACACGCCTTGTTGTATCAACAGTAGAAGATAGAAGCATAGTCAGAAAATTTACTGTTTAATAACTTCCATGATTATTATCAGATTTTACTCAAATTTTCAGAAAGCGTCCGCCAATGGCTACTTATATATTTGATCTATTTACTTTAAGCCAGAAATTCCGACTAAAGCTTAAATAAAGTTTTTTACGATTTTCGGTGGCGGAAGTGGGCGTGGCCAAATTTTAAAACTAACTGTATCTGCGTGCAACAGATTCCAATGTTGTCACCAAATTTGGTAACTCTAGCTCCTATAGACTCTGAGATCTGTTTACCAACACAGACGGACGGACAGATGGACAGACGGACATGGCCAAAACGACTCAGCTGGTGATGCTGATCAAGAATAGATATACTGTATGGGGTCGGAGATGCCTCCTTTTCTCTGTTACATACATTCTCAATTGGCACTAATTTATTATACTCTTGTACCCTATGGGTACCGGGTATTAAAATAATAACACATAGTTATGACCCCTGATATAAGCTGAACGCCGGATATTGTCAAAAAAATGTTTACCTGGTTAAGAGGTGTTTTTGAGTGATATCAGAAAAAATCAATGTAAAAAGTTAGCTATATGGCATCCTTTCTAGTAATTTTGATGAGAAAGCGAATTTTCGGAGATATGTGATGTACTCCAAAAGGTGAGCAGCAATCTCAAGGGCTATACGGCCTGAAGTGACTATCAATATCGTAAAAGCCATTTAAAAAAAAAAATTAATTTAAAAAATTGTCAAGAGAAAGTTATTATCATATCAAAATACCAATCCAACGACATATAGCACGTATCTGTAACTTTAGTCGTTCAGAAGTTATGGGCGCGAGAAATCGATTATTTTCCTGTTTTCCCGCCAAAGTTGCGGGAAACTCAAAAATTAGATCCAATTATTTTAAAAAATTTGAAATCGTGTTTTCAAATTAAAAATATTTAAAGTATTGTTTGATGGTTTTAAAATTTAGTGCAATTGTGCACGTCTTTATATGACTCATATGTGTTTTTACATAAATGTAGTGCAGTGCATGTAAAAGGTTAGCTACATATATGGGATCTTTGCTACTAATTTTAATGAGTAATATCTCGAGAAAGCGAATTTATATACCAAAAGTTAAGCAATCTCAGTAGCTATATGTCCTTGAGTAACTATCAAAATCGTTAAAACCATTTTTAAGAAATATTTAAAAAACTTAAAAAAAAAAATAATTTGCATTATAAATTCTTAAATATTATATTAAGATAAATTAAGTCAAGGCAAAGCTCCTATCATTTCAAAATACCTTTTTAACGACATATAGCACGTTTCTGTATCTTTAGTCGTTTAGAAGTTATGGGCGCGGTTAATCTAGCTTTTTTAGCTGTTCTCCCGCCAAACTAGGGGGAAAAGATAAAGTGGTAGAACAAAAGTTGTACAGCTCAAGCTCAGAAATAAAAGTGGTTCCAGGACTCCAGACAGACAAACAACAGGACAACCGTCTTTTCGGAAAGGCTGTTAAAATCTTGTTTTTTGAATATCTTTTGAACGGAGTATCGGGTCGGGATGATGTGTCGGGGTGTCATTCGGCGCGTATTTAAAGCTAGATCACAACATTTAATATTTTTGGATTTTGCTACACCGGCCTCAACCCATCGGCCGCTCCCATTTCTCCTGAACTAATCCCTTTTTGAAAAATCTGCAGTTTCAAAGAGGTTTATAATACCTTTCGATCAAGATATAAATGGCTCTGATCGGAAAAATCTGCAGTTTCAAAGAGGTTTATAATACCTTTCGATCAAGATATAAATGGCTCTGATCGGACTGTGCCAAAATGACCAAGTGATCAAATAAGAACAAATAGGAAGGAATATGTTCACTCACCCAGTTTAGTTAACAACTCTTTAAATGTTTGATGTCTCGCAATGTTTAATGTTAATATATGTTTATCTTAATTTTTATGTTTTTGTATTATTAATATTTTTATATTTATTTACTTAGGTGGAACAAGAATTTAATAAACTGCATCCCGAGCGCCAGTACTGCCTGACCACCAAGTGGGAGGAAACAGTTCCGAAACTGATAACCCACTACAGATCTTACGTAAAGGACAAATTTTATAAAAACCTATTCGTTTCAATTAACGATTCTGTGGACCCAAGTAAGTACTTTATGTAGGATTGGTATTAATGAGTACCCCTGATATCGATCTATATCAGGATCTAGTATATTGTAATAATAAGGTAGTTTAAGGTTAAGCTAAAATGTAAAAGGAAGAGGCGGTCACACTGGTAGAAGTGGAAGACGAGAGTACAGTTGAAGCGGGCAACAAGAATCAGAGACAATAAGTAATGAAAAGTGTTTAAAATATAAGATATGAAAAGTGTTAAATTAAGAACGCCAGATTAAGAACTAAATTTGTAGCTATCTCATTAAAGATAAATTAAACCCTACAAATATTGGGGGCTCGTCAGGGAAATAATCCGATTAAATAAAAAATCTGGAAAGTTCTTTTCGCGACTCGTCAAATTACATATTACAATTACACGTTTTCATATATGTATGTGTATATTGGTGGCGTACATGTGAATATTTGAAAAGTGCGTGTGGTTCTGAGAAAACCGTTTTAGTAAAGGAAAACCGAAAACTACCGAAAGGAAACAGCAGAAAGCCGTAGAAAAAACGAGACACCGTTGGCGATATTTCGAGGAAAAACGAGTGAGCAGTTTCATCGAGTGTCAAGAAACTCGAATTTCTGGCCTCACACATACATACAGATCTCCAGCAGCCAAGCTGTAATCTGTGTTTAGTGAGCAAGAAGGGACAAGTAGAAAGAATCCACAAAATAGTTATTCCAATGTTAAATAAGCTCTGCCAGGACAATACGATCAAATGGTACGCTTATGTAGATCGGATACAGCAAATTATAAACAACACACCTCATCGAAGTACGAAGTTCACACCTTTTTCAGTGTTAACAGGTTTAAAAATGAACACAAAAGCTGACGAGATAAGAGGATTGTTAGAAGACATGGATATGAAAGCATTAACAGAAGAACGAGAAACAATCAGACAGAAAGCACAAGAAAACATAGAGAAAATTCAGCAAGAAAATTGGAAAGGTTTCAATGAAAAGAGGAAAATAGAAACAGAATATGAGGTAGGAGACTTAGTAGCAATTAAAAGAACTCAATATGGAGCAAACATGAAATTAAGACCAAAGTTTTTTGGGCCTTATAAGATAACGGAAAAGAAAAATCATGGACGCTACGAGGTAGTAAAAGTTAGTAATCAAGAAGGCCCCAATCACACGTGTACAGCAGCAGAATTTATGAAAAAGTTGGTTTAGTTCGGGACGAACTAATGATCAGGATGGCCGAATGTATGGTATTAATGAGTACCCCTGATATCGATCTATATCAAGATCTAGTATATTGTAATAATAAGGTAGTTTAAGGTTAAGCGAAAATGGTAAAGGAAGAGGCGGTCACACTGGTAGAAGAGGAAGACGAGAGTACAGTTGAAGCGGGCAACAAGAATCAGAGACAATAAGTAATGAAAAGTGTTTAAAATATAAGATATGAAAAGTGTTAAATTAAGAACGCCAGATTAAGAACTAAATTTGTAGCTATCTCATTAAAGATAAATTAAACCCTACATTTATATACTGTGCTTTGTTTAAAACTAATTTATTCAATTCTAGATTCAAAGGACTGTGTATTATTTGTGCTGTTACATGCGGTGATCAAACCATCACACCGCTTTTCAGTTTCCAGAGATGACCAGACGTTTTTCCGGAAGGCGTCCATTCAAGATGGTGTAAGTAGCTGCATATTGCATGTAGAAGCAATAAATGATTTGATCATCAATTGGAACTGCTTCACAGGTAATATTTGTATTATAATACTTCTATACAACCTTTCATAATAGTTGTAGGGTCCGATTTTTTAAATCTAACCGAATATTATGTAAGTTTTGGAGACCACCTTTATAAATTTAATTCGTTTATTATCGCGCTGGACATTTGTTTTTATCAGGTTTTTTGTCTTAAGTACCCAAACGAGTCCCAAAAGGTATGGAGTTTTTTGCAGGAGTTTTTTTATGATATTAAGACATTGTACGATAAGCATTATTCTTGTGTCGCTAACGTTATTCAATCTATTTCCAAATGCTTGACTCGGGTTTCCAGCAGAACCCGCCTACAACGAAACGACCTTCCAACCCAGCAATAATTGTCAGGGCCATACAACTCTGT
>VNKF01002766.1:0-17351 GCA_008044355.1 Drosophila lacteicornis
TTCCAGTCCGCCGCGCCAGTAGACAGCCCGATCAGAGGGGCTTGGAAGTGGGCTGCCAAGCCAAAAAGCACATCGGTAAAGGACGGTTCCACAACTACCAAGTCAAAAGTGTTGTTCGATTGGACCAACTTCCGGACCTCCGAATTATTGAGCACATTCAGCGTAATCTTAATCATGATCCTCGTGAAAAAAGTAGTTTCTTCCCACTTACTCGTCGTTGTAGAATCGGCATCGAAGTCTAAAAGACACGAAAGGTAACAGTTACATAAAGATGTGACTAAGGTCAAAGGAGCGTAGGTCCTCCAACTAGTGAGGGTTCCAACTACTCCAACTAATCTTCCATTCCCAATCCATATGTTATTTCCTTAACTCACCTGAAGGTACGTAGTTATTATCCATTATGCGAATATAAGTAACATTGCCGACTGGGTGGCAGTGCTGGTAGGCATGGATCACCGTCAGCTGGTGACCCCGCTCGGCGAGGGCCCGTATGTAGGGCGACATCAGCAAGCACTGCGAATGGGACTCGAATGGGGCGATGACGAGGACTCGAGCGGCGTGGGTCCAGCTGATCAGCCAGAGCAGGAGAAGCCATCGCCCCAGGGCAAACATATCGATCGAGCGACCGCTTTTCAACTGGCTGACTGCGAGAAGAGCCAGCTATTGTACTCTTTCGCAATTTCACTCACTGCGCCCGCTGATTAGATAGCCCCTTTGAGCACTTCTGCCGGGTTGTGACTCTCTTTATCCACAGTAATCCAATTGAATTTTAATTTATGTAAGGAACAGAAGAATATACATATGTATGTAGACACTCCTAAAGAAATATATATTTAAAGAAATATATTTACATTATTTTTAAATATTTTTATTCAATAATTAAAAATATATAATTATTAAATATTAAAGGAAAATCAACACATCCCAAAAAGATGCTGACCATAAGACATACAGTGTCTGAACTAATTAACCACGGGATCACATAAAATCGATAAATGTGCTTATTTTTATACCCGGTACCCATAGGGTTCAAGGGTATTATGGGTTAGTGCCAACCGAGAATGTATGTAACAGGCAGAAGGAGGCATCTCCGACCCCATAAAGTATATATATTCCTGATCAGCATCACCAGCCGAGTCGATCTAGCCATGTCCGTATGTCTGTCTGTCTGTCCGTCTGTCTGTCCGTCTGTCCGTCTGTCTGTCTGTCCGTCTGTCGGTTTCTACGCGAACTAGTCTCTCAGTTTTTGAGCTATCGAGCTGAAATTTTCAGCATAGTCTTATTTCTTTAGCACGCAGTATATATGTTTGTCGGAACGACCGAAATCGGACTACTATATCCTATAGCTGCCATAGGAATGATGGCGAAATTAATGTAAAAAAAATTTTAACTTCTCTGTTTTTCAACGTATTTTTATAAATTTTGAGATATAGCAGATTTTAATGCTTCTTGAATTACGGTTTTAATTTCATTAAGATCGGACCACTATATCATATAGCTGCCATAGAAGCGATCGGTTGATTTATATGAAAATGTAAAATTCTACATGTAAAATGTAAAAAGTACAAAACTCTATATTTTTTCAACATTACTAAAATGGTTCGATTTTCAATGATCCAATTGCAGACTGCAAGGGTATACCAACTTCGGTTTACCGAAGTTAGCTTTCTTTCTCGTTGTACTAAAACTTGGGCTTAATCAATTAGCTTACCTTTACGCTAAACTTTTTTTATTATTTTGTGTGGCCGCCTTTGGCATCTAGTACAGGTTGATTTCATCTGGGAATACTCTCTAAAATATTTTCGCACACCTCTGGTGCTAAGTTGTTCTTGGATTCATCCACAGTGATCAACATTTCATTGATTGTTGACCTCTTCAATGACTTGTCAACGATATATCGTTTTAAATCAATCAAAACTTCCTAGAGAGGTACCATATTTTGTGACGATTACTGGCGTTCAGCTAATATCAAGGGTCATAAAAACGGATCTGTCTTTTAGCACATAGCCTTGGATGTTAATTGCCTTTTATATGTTAGGAGCATTAATTTCATATTTTTAGACAGGTTTCAAATTTGTTAAAATATTTATAAATACTTTTATTCATCAACATAATGCCCAAGACTAAATAAATATAAATAATACAATTTTCTGATTGCTGTTAGAGCCTAGACAACACTTTAACTATCATAAGTAGAGAGGTAATTAAGATTAGATAAAGCCTCCATTGCGCTTATCATTCATTATTCCTCCTCTAATTCGCAAGATTTCTATATGTCCGTATGTATGTTTACTTTAACTACGCAGATGGGAAGTGTGGGATAGCACTGATTGATCGTTATGGTTTTTAAGCACTCAAATTGATCGAAATATTCACCAGATGAAACTGTAGAATGGGTTTTATAAACTTCGATATGCCAAAGATATATTTCCTTCATGTCTATTATTAATTTATCCGAATAATATTGCAGATTCTATAATTTACAAATACTGTAATATTGAAAAATTACTTAGAAATATTCTTGTTGGCTTAATAAAAACCAACTTATCCAAAATTTATCTTTAAACTAAAGTACTTATACATTTTAACTAAGCAACCTATAACTACGTGGATTGCCCAAAACCGCTCCGCCAGGCGGGTCACATGAGCGAGGAGCCACCTCCGTTTGGAAAGGACCAAAAATACAAAAGCCACCACCAGGATCAATCGAATTCCGACCATCAGGAACTTGTCCACAGAATAGTAATCCAGAAACTTTACATGTGTCGAAGAGACTCTCATATGACTTGCTCCCCTGTAGCGAAGGACGTACTCCGTCCAATAAATGGCAACATCCATGGGATGCATGGGCTGATCCCGGAATCTTTGGGATAAAGCCAATGCATTTTCTCGGTAGCTTGGGTCGCCTATCATCCGATCCACAGTCTCCTTCAGCTCCTTCCCAGTGACGCTGTTGATGCTCACCTGGAGGGCAGCACCCTCCTCCAGGAAGACCTCCATGTTCCGGAATTGATCGAAGAAGTCTGGCATGCCCAGCACCGGCTTGGCATAGTAAGCGGCCTCGATGACGCTAAGCATTCCGCAGTGGCTAATGAAGAGCTTCACGTTCGGATGGGCCAAGATGGCCTGCTGGGGCAACAGTTCCGCCAGGTAGATATTATCTGTTACTCCAGCCGGTGGCTCACCTTCAAATTTCCAGATCACTCGCTGCGGCATCAGCTTAAAACTCTCCAGTAGCATTTTCTTCGTTTCCTCCGGCAAATCCTTGCTCTGCATCTCCCAACCCAAGGCGAAGTAGATAACACCATGCTTCGCCCCGTCGATAAACTGCTGCAGATCCTCAGGAAGCTTTGGGACCTCCTTGGGGATGTGGAACCCTGCCACCTCGACCATGCCCGGAACACTCGACCTGGCCCGAAATAGACTGAAGTGCTGATTGAGTAGTATCAGGGAGACACCGTGGCGGATTTCCCAGAAGCTCTGCTTCAAGTGTCCAAAGAAATGTTGGTGAACCAGGTTCAGTCTTGGGAGGTACACCAGATGCATCAACAACCACTCCTCGGTGGTGTAGTACCAATTGTACAAGCGATCCCAAAACGTCTCAACGCGTCTCACTCCCATGGGTATCCGCGGCTCCAGAACCATGGACGACTCGTGGCCCACTAAGGTGTTCAGATTCCAATCCGCAGCGCAAGTGGACAGTCCGACCAGCGAGGCGTTGAAGTGTGCTGCCAAACCAAAGAGCACATCGGTTAAGCATGGCTCCACCACTACCAAGTCGAAGGTGGTGTTCGATTGAACCATTTTCCGAACCTCCAAGTTATTCAGCACATTCATCGAGGCTGTTATCATGAGTCTCGTCACTGAAGTCATTTCACCCCACTTGCTTGTAGTTGCAAGAAACTCTCCGAAGTCTGGAAAAATAAGAAGACAATTACGAAACAATTACTACATATATCTATTTATTATAAAATATTTTGGTAGGTGCAACCTTTTTGCCAATTCAACAATGTATTTATAGAATACTGAATACTGTTCAGCGGAGAATCCCTTGGACGTTGCGTGCTCCAGCTATCTTACTTAATTTTATTTCTCGAGTATATCAGACTGTTACCATTTATCTTTAGAGCGTTGGTATTTATTCGATTTTATCACTCTACGGCCGTGACGGCGAATGTATGAGCTTTCCGGAGTTTAGCTAGACGAAATCAAATCATCCCCATCACTTACCTGAGATGACGTTATTATTATCCGTTATGCGAATATATGTCACATTTCCGACGGGATGGCAGTGCTGGTAGGCATGGATCACCGTCAGCTGGTGACCCCGCTCGGCGAGAGCCCTAATGTAGGGCGTCATCAGCCGACATTGCGAATAAGACTCGAAGGGGGCGATGAGGAGCACTTGGGCGGCGTTGGTCCAGCTGATCAGCCAGAGCAGCGGGAGCAGCCATCGCCCCAGGAGGAACATATCGATGGAACGCCAACTTTTCGACTGACATACTGCATGAAGAGCCAACTGTTCGACTCTTCCGCATTTTCGCTCATGGCGCCGGCTGATTAGATTGCTCTCTCGAGCATTTTGGGCCCTGATTACACACTCTTTACCCGCCGCAATTTATTTGAGCTTCAATTTATGTAAAGTTCAGTAAATTATACGCCAACACACGTTCGAACGCTTTTTATGTATATTTAATAATATTTATATTCAAAAATATAATTACTCCAGAATTTACATAATCATATTTTATTTCCACCGAGGCTACTTTTTGCACCAAGCGAAGAGCCAATAATATAATTACTCCAGAATTTACTTAATATTATTGGCTCTTTGCCTGGTGCAAAAAGTCGCCTCGGTGGACATCAAATTTGGCTTAAAATTCCATCGCAAATACACATAAAACGCAAGTGATCCTCGGCTGCATGTCAGAAAGTTTAAAGCTTACCAAATTTAAAGGAAAAAGGGGTAATGATGCTTCAATTTATGACCTCACATGTAGACACAAAGCGCTCGTTTCAAACAGCTATAACTTCTGAACTAATTTGAGTTGAGATGTGTCCAAAATCTTTAACTATTTTAAGAGTGAATCTAATTTTTTGAGATAAAAAATATCCGTATGAAGCAACAGATCTCAGAAACAATAAGATAACTAAGCTATAGTCGTGATTTTCGGTTTAATGGATACGCCAAGGGTGGCGTCACGAAAGCACTCAGTTGAGTCTTTAAAAAAAAAGGCTGGATACACTTTTAACCGTCATAACAAAAGCGGTAATTAAGATTAGATAAAACTTCCACTGCGCTTATGTATCATACATTATCCCTGCTGTAATATACCTAAAAACCATTAAAATATTAAAAAAGAATCCAAAATATTCGTATATGTATATATGTTTACTTACTCACGTTTTAATGTATACATGTTTAAATACCATTAGGATGAAACCTCCTCTATCTATCCTATCTAAAAGTTAACTTCAATGTAGAGTACTTATAAATATTAACTATGCAACTTAACAGTAAGTGGATGGGCTGAATCTGCTCTGCGAGTTGGGCTAAATGAGCGAGGAGGCACCTCCACTTGGAAAGGGCCAATAAAACGATAGCCACCACCAGGGTCAATCGGATTCCGACCATCACGAACTTGTCCACAGAATAGTAATCGACCAGCTTCACGTGGGACGGAGAGACCTTCATATGATTTGCTCCCCTGTAGCGCAGGACGTACTCCGTCCAGTAAATGGCGACATCCATGGGATGATTAAGCTGATCCCGAAATCTTTGGGATATGGCCAACGAATTTTCTCGGTAGCTTGGATCGCTTATCAGCCGATGAACAGTCTCCTTCAGCTCCTTTTCAGTGACGCTGTTGATGTTCACCTGGAGGGCAGCACCCTCCTCCAGTAAGACCTCCAAGTTCCTGAATTGATCAAAGAAGAAGGGCATGCCCAGTACAGGTTTAGCAAAGTAGGCGGCCTCGATGATGCTCAGTATTCCGCCGTGGCTAATGAAGAGCTTCACGTTCGGATGGGCCAGGATGGCCTGCTGGGGCAACAGATCCGCCAGGTAGATATTATCCGCTACTCCAGCCGGTGGCTCACCCTCGAATTTCCAGATCACTCGCTGCGGCATTACCCTAAAACTCTCCAGCAGCATTTTCTTCGTTTCCTCCGGCAGATCCTTGCTTTGCAGCTCTACGCCCAAGGCGAAGTAAATCACACCGTGCTCCGCCTCGTCGATGAACCGCTCCAGATCCGCGGGAAGCTTTGGGACCTCATTGGGGATGTGGAACCCTGCCACCTCGATCATACCCGGAACACTTGACCTGGCATGAAACAGGCTGAAGTGCTGATTCAATAAGATTAAAGAAAAGCCGTGCCGGATATCCCAGAAGCTCTCCTTCAAGTGGCCAAAGAAGTGATCGTGAACCCGTCGCAGTTTCGGGAGGTACACCAGCTGCATTAACAGCCACTCCTCGGTGGTGTAGTACCAATGGTACATGCGGTCCCAAAGGCTCTTCACAGATCTCGATTCCAAAGGCATCAGCGGTTCCAGAACAATGGACGACCCGTGGCCCACTAAGGTGTTCAGGTTCCAGTCCGCTGCGCCAGTGGACAGCCCGATCAGCGGAGCGTTAAAGTGAGCTGCCAAACCAAAGAGCACATCGGTAAAGGACGGTTCCACAACTACCAAGTCGAAGGTGGTATTCGACTGAACCAACTGCCGAACTTCCAAGTTATTGAGCACATTCATCGAGGCTGTAATCATGATCCTCGTCATTGAAGTCATTTCCCTCCACTTGTTTGTCGTAGTGGGTAGTAACATGAACTCTTCGAGTTCTGGAATAAATGAGAGTAAGCAATTACAATTAAAATTACTGTGATTATCTATTACTAAATATTTCTTAGGAGTGTAAAATATTGAAAACTTCTTTATCTCTAGATCTCTTATTCTATAAAAAGTATTCGTATTTTATTTGGTAAGTTTATGTAGGAAGATGACACCGTAACAGGTCCGACAATACACAAGAGTTGAGAGGTTTAAAAGTTGTGGCCTGTCTGTTTACGGGGGCAAGCGGCGCCCCGCCTCCCAGTTTAATCCTCTTAAAGCAAACAGGAGAAACTGTTTCTGGACGGATTCGATTCTATCCTGGTTACACACAGCTGTGGTATACATACAACAAATAGCCTAATATGTACTTTTCTTGAAAACATAATTACGGAGGGCGCTAAAGAAATCATTTTCTGGCACCGACGAATAACAAGGCAACAAATTAAGCCAATTGAGTCGCGAATACCTTTTAAGGCTGATACCGGGTGATAATGCTCAGGTGAAGAAGGACTATTAAAAAACTTATGCGATCTTCTGCAACTGAATCTATAGCAGTGGTCTGCACCATTACATGCCAACATTTCATTTCATATGGCTAGATATAAGAAAAAAGATAATAATAATATGGCAAAAAAAATAGCTATATCTTAAAATTATTTCTATCTATTTTATTCTATTTTACTCTAAAAAAAGCGCACGTGGGTGTTGCCCAACATGTTTTTAGCAAAATGGGTGTTGCTCAATATGTTTCTGAGAACATTTGCCTTCATTTCCTTTTTCCAAGTTCATGTGCTTTTTAATTTCGCCCATGTTTTGGACACAGGGTACCTTACATTCAATCACACTCTACAGTAGCTTTCCTTCTTGTTTTTTTTTTTGTGTAGCAGGTTAATTTTTCATGTGCGATTATTGTGGCTTATATCACTCTGTGACCGTGAATTATCTCGGCGAATGTTAGAGTTTTCCCTAGTTTTACTAGACTTAGTAACTGTAGCTATGTTATCCCCTTCACGTACCTGAAAAGACGTTGTTATTTTCCGTTACGCGAATATACTTCACATTTCCGACGGGATGGCACTGCTGGTAGGCATGGATCACCGTCAGCTGGTGATCCCGCTCGGCGAGGGCCCGTATGTAGGGCGTCATCAGCAGGCACTGGGAGTAGGACTCGAAGGGGGCGATGAGGAGGACTCGGGCGGCGTCGGTCCAGCTGATCAGCCAGAGCGAGAGCAGCCATCGCCCCAGGGTGAACATATCGATCGAGCGACCGCTTTCGACTGACTAACTGCGTGGGAACTCTTTCGCATTTTCGCTCACTGCGCCCGCTGATTAGATTGCTCTCTTGAGCATTTTAGGCTGGGTTCCTCGGTTCTGACCGTATTGTAAACTCTTTTCCCAATGAAGCAGACTTAATAACTTAAAGTAAAGGAAATTGTATGATAATATACAAATTTAATTACATATTTTACATATCACATATAGTTAACAAGTTAATGACCAAGGCTAAATAAAAAACACTTGGTCGAGACCTTTCAATAAGCCTGGAAACACCGTAAATAAAGCGGCAATTAAGATTAGATAAAGCTTTCACTGCGCTTATCATTCATTGTCCCTGCTGTAATCTAACTAAAAACAATAAACTAATTATTTTGGTCTGCGCTTGGGATTCCACGGATTGTTCGTTATGGTTTGTATTCATAAAATTCATCGATATACCTATAGTCGGTTTACCAGATGACTAAAACCTTAAGCTGTAGAATGGGCCTAAGCTTCCTTTCACTTTAACTTTGTCAAATAATTTCTTACCGAAGAATATTGCTACTGTTAGCTTTCAGCTTTCACAACTGTTATTTTTGCATTATTGCGCAATTACAAAGTAACCTTCTATCTCAATAAAAACAAACTTATCTAAAGTTAAACTTCAAACTAAAGTACTTATAAATTTTAACTATGCAACTTATCACAACGTGCATGGGCCAAAACCGCTTCGCGAATCGGGTCAAGTGAGCGAGGAGGCACCTCCACTTGGAAAGGACCAAGAGGACAATGCCCACAACCAGAGTCAATCGAATTCCCGCCATCACGAACTTGTCCAGAGAATAGTAATCGACCAGCTTTACATGGGATGGAGAGACTCTCATATGACCTGCTCCCTTGTAGCGGAGGACATACTCCGTCCAGTAAACGGCGACATCTATGGGATGCATGGGCTGATCCCGAAATCGTTTGGATATGGCCATCGAATTTTCTTGGTAGCTTGGATCGCCTATCATTTGATCAACAGTCTCTTTCAGCTCCTTCCCAGTGACGCTGTTGATGTTCACCTGGAGGGCAGCACCCTCCTCCAGTAAGACCTCCAAGTTCCGGAATTGATCGTAGAACAGGGGCATGCCCAGCACCGGCTTCGCATAGTAGGTGGCCTCTATAACGCTAAGCATTCCGCAGTGGCTAATGAAGAGCTTCACGTTTGGATGCGCCAAGATGGCCTGCTGGGGCAACAGTTCCGCCAGGTAGATATTATCTGTTACTCCAGGCGGTGGCTCACCTTCAAATTTCCAGATCACTCGCTGCGGCATCAGCTTAAAGCTCTCCAGTAGCATTTTTTTCGTTTCCTCCGGCAAATCCTTGCTCTGCATATCCCAACCCAAGGCAAAGTAGATGACACCATTTTCCGCCTCGTCGATGAACCGCTGCAGGTCCCCGGGAAGGGTTGGATTCTCCCTGGGGATGTGAAACCCTGCCACCTCGACCATGCCCGGAACACTTGACCTGGCATGAAACAGGCTGAAGTGCTGATTGAGTAAGATCAGAGAGAAGCCGTGCCGGATCTCAGAAAGACTCTGCTCCAAGTGGCCAAAGAAGTGATCGTGGACCAGGCGCAGTTTCGGGAGGAACACCAGCTCCACCAGCAGCCACTCCTCGGTGGTGTAGTACCAATTGTACAAGCGATCCCAAAAGGTCTTTACGCGTCTCGCTCCTATAGGCATCAGCGGTTCCAGGACCATGGACGACTCGTGACCCACTAAGGTGTTCAGGTTCCAATCGGCTGCGCAAGTGGACAGCCCGATCAGCGAGGCGTTGAAGTGGGCCGCCAAACCATAGAGCAGATCGGTAAAGGAGGGTTCCACAACTACCAAGTCGAAGGTGGTATTCGATTGGACCAACTTCCGAACCTCCAAGTTATTGAGCACATTCATCGAAACTTTAAGCATGATTCTCGTCATTGTAGCCATTTCTCCCCACTTATTTTTCGGTGCCATGAACTCTTCAAAGTCTGGAATAAATGAGATAAACAATAACGAAACAATTACTATGTTTATTTATTACAAAATATTTTTTTAGGAGAGTAAAACAATGTTTCCACACAGGCTTCAAACCGCAATTTAATACATAACTCTATCTTTTTTAATTTTTTCCGCAATATATTTATAGCGTATTGTCTTTTTTTTTTTCAGAGAGAGCCATGGAAAGATGCGGTAGCTCCTAGTCTAGCTATCTTACTTGTAATTTTTCCGAATGCATCAGACTAGAACCCCATATCTTGATAGTTATTCGATGTTATCACTCTGCTACCTTAACGGCGAGGTGTTATCTTGCGAATGTCTGACTTTGTCGGAGTTTCACGAAATCTATCAAGGGCAATATATTAACCCCTTCACGTACCTGAAAAGACGTCGCTATTTTCCGTTACGCGAATATACGTTTCATTTCCGACGTGATGGCAGTGCTGGTAGGCATGGATCACCGTCAGCTGGTGACCCCGCTCGGCGAGGGCCCGTATGTAGGGCGACATCAGCAGGCACTGGGAGTAGGACTCGAAGGGGGCGATGACGAGGACTCGAGCGGCGTGGGTCCAGCTGATCAGCCAGAGCAGCGGGGGCAGCCATCGTTCCAGGGGGAACATATCGATCGAGCGACCGCTTTTCGACTGAAAACTGCTTGAAGAGCCAGCGATGGGAACTCTTTCACATTTTCGCTCACTGCGCCCGCTGATTAGATTGTCTGAGTGGGTGCTCCGGCTCTGGCCGAGGCAGTAACACTTCGGACGGCGGCATGTGCGGTCGAATTGCGTGAGATGATGCGGGGCCCGGGCATTGTTGGTCTGCTGCTCCCGGCTCTCCTCTGCGGCCTGCTATGCCCTCAACTGGCCAGAACTGAGAACATTTTGGCCATCTTCTCGTACACCTTCGGGTCGTCCTACCTGCTAATCACCCCGTACCTCAGGAGCCTTGTGCAGCGGGGTCACCAGCTGACCCTAATATCGGCGCCCACCGAAATGCCCGAGATCGAGGGGGTCCATCATATTCGCGTCGCCAAGCTGGATATGCTCATGAAAAGTAATGACGCTGCCAATTTTGAGTTAAATCAATTCTAATGGATTTTGTGTAACCAAAACGTAATCTACGTAATTACCATGAGTGAAATGGACTATGAGTTGAATAAACAACTGAAACAATAACAAATTGTATAAAAATGGCCAGCCATTAACCTGCAAAATTAATTAATTTGTGCTTTGAAAATATTTATATTGGCTTAATTTTATTTATGTTAAACTAGGTCAAGCCAGGGTCGGTCCGCGAAGGTGGAAATTATTTAATACGCATTATAAACTAAAACTGTCTAGTGCTTATCAAGAGCTAAACAGGCTGAACTATTGATATCAACAATTGATAAAATGTCTGCGATTAAAATTCGTTCACAGTACTCGTGGAGCTTGACTACGACATCGAGCTAAGCAAATGGATGGAGGCCCAGTTCGTGGCCGACTACTTCTTCAACTGCTCACGCTTCGTCCTCGAGGATCCCGGGGTGCAGGAGCTGCTCCGCAATACCAGTGCCCAGTACTCCATGGTCATTCTGGAGGCATCGCACACGGACGCCCTCTACGGATTCTCGCAGCTCTTCAATGCTCCGCTGGTGGGAATCGCCGCCTACGGATCGGCATGGAATATAGACTACCTGGTGGGCAACTCGGCCCCGAGTGTCTACGAGCCCATGTCCGCCCTGGGCTATTCGCCAGGGCTCAGTCTGCTGGAGAAGTGGCACAACCTGATCTACATCACGGAGGAGCGTCTGGTGGAGCGATTCATCTACCTGCCGCGCCAAATCGATCTGTACCGGAAGCACTTCCCCGGCGTACCGGCCAGCCTGCATGACCTGCGCCGGAGGTTCTCGCTGATTCTGATCAATCAGCACTTTAGCATGGGACGGGTTCGGAGCAATGTTCCCAATCTCGTGGAGGTGGCGGGCATGCATTTGGAAGAGCCCACGCAGCCCCTGGACGCGGAACTCAAGCAATTTCTGGATGAAGCGGAGCACGGCGTGGTCTATTTCTCCATGGGCCTGCATATGCAGGACAAGTGGCTGCCGCCGGGAATGCTGACCACGATGTTAGCCGCCTTCAAGCACCTGAAGCAGCGCGTGGTCTGGAAAAGTAATAATCCAGCGATGGCCAATAAGTCGACCAATGTGTATGCCAGAGCCCTTCTGCCGCAGCGGGAGATCCTCAAGCATCCCAATGTCAAGCTGTTCATCACCCATGCCGGCCTGCTGAGCACCATCGAGTCCACCCACTACGCCGTGCCCCAGCTGTGTCTGCCGATCTTCTTCGATCAGTTCCAGAACAGCGATCGCATGGAGAAGATGGGAGTGGCTCGAAGCCTGGCCATCCCGGGCCTCAAGCCGGAAATGGTGGTGGAGGCCATCGAGGAGATGCTCCTGAATGCCAGCTACAAGAAGAAGGCCCTGGAGTTGTTTGATAGATTCCACGATCAGCCTATGTCGCCCATGGAGACTGCACTCTGGTGGACCGAGTATGTCCTGCGGCACAAGGGAGCCGATCACATGCGGATCGCCGAGCAGGAGATGTCACTGATGCAGTACTACAACGTGGACGTGGTCTCGGTGCTCTTTGGCCGGATCGGACTGAGCGCCTTGATTGTGATCTGTCTCGGCTGGAAGCTGCTTTCGTTGGCCACCCGGAACCTTGAGTATCGCTTTAATGTGCCCATGGTAAGGTGACGTCATAGATATTTAATTAAGTAGCTAGAAAATATATAAATTTGCTCTCCAATTGCAAAACAAGTTCGTGTAACAATGCTGTAAATATAACAATATAAATATAACCTTTTGTTTTAAAAAGTGTTACGAGCTAAAATTTTTAATAACTCTTATTGTTTATTGTTATAAATGTTGTAGCTAATATGTACATAGTTGGAAAACTTTAAATAAAGACAGATCTCTGTATTTTTTTAATATCTTCTCCCATTTGTATATGAACATAGGAAAATTACGCACTAAATAAAAATGTATAGGCGTAAAATGGGTGATTCTGAGTCACACATTGCACTTGAGTTTGGATTAAAGTGTCTGCATAAATATGAGTGTAAGCTATATTACAAAGAAATATTAATTTTCCAGTCACTCACTGAGCAAACCAACTATTTATGACCTTGCCTTTGCTTAAGCTGAATGTTATAAATTGATAAGCAGCGTCCAAAATCGCGTGTACTGTAAAAGAAATAGGTGTATTCATTGTAAATGTTTCTATCAGCCCTGATAGTGCCCTATCTTATCAGTCGGTTGAATAGCAACAGAAGAGGGAACAAAAAAATATTTTTTTTAATTATTTCTTGAAGTATAAAAGGTTTGGTCATTTATTATTCATTGAAAGTATATTTTACCTGAATCTGGTTATTTTAACCGAACAATACAAATATTAAACAAAAAATATAAATTCGCAAAAGAAAGACGTCCTCCTTGAAGCATCCTGAATATTCTAATTAGAAACTTCACCAGTCGTTATCTATCCGAACCCTTTTCCTTTCATTCCTCCCTTAATTCTTCCATTTTCTTTTTTGCCCATAAACATAACCGCGCTCATTACGCATTTTACATCAATCAGCACGTGCCCAGCATGTTTTCAACTCTTTTTATACAAATAAAAGAAAAAGCAAAATGAAATTGAAAAAAGGGGAAATACTGGAAGAAAAAAGGACATTAAAATGCGCAGGACAAGCTGAGGAAAAAAGTGCGCACAATTGCGCTCACAATTGCGGGGTAAAATACCCCAGAAACGTGAACCAGAAGACGTCTGGGGCTGCTGGACACAACTTGTGGTCTGCCGGCGAACTGGGAACTGTTCCTGAAAGTGTAACCGGCTTCCCCTTGAAAGCCAGTGGAGCGTAATGTCTGTGACGGTCCATCGATAGCCAAGGTAACGAACGCACCGCGCATAAAAATAGACCCAACTACAGGGATCAGTCCGTAAAATGGGCGTGAAGAAGAGGCACTGTGAAAAATAATTACATGCCTGTCGATAGCGCTCCGAGTATTTGTGAATGCAATTCACCGATAAGATACGGTAATTGGAGGTTGCTCCTATCAATATTTAGTTAGCCCTCGATGATAAAGGAATAAAGGTAACAAAGGCAGAGCTCTAGGAAGGTTAATTAAAAGTTTAAATTAAAAAATAATAATTACATAATAAATATAATTATATATAAATAGAATTAAAGGTGCTACAGATATCGTAAAAGTTATATAAGATTATTATACAAATAAAATAATTAAGAAATATAATTAATTATTATTTTAAATACGTTGCGCCAAAGCAAACTGTATTTCCAGCTCATCAAATTTATTTACGCCCCTTTAGAAGCTGGTCCTAGTAATTGAAAATCCTAAACAATAGACCGATAGCGAAAAATAAATATGTATATAAAAACTGGCATACTAATAGGTTGGGCGGAAAGGTCCAAGAGCCAGCCAAAACCAAATTGCACTCAACGTGTTGTCAATTTGATGTTTATTGCAGATTTTTATTTGATTTTATGTATGCAACATTTGAATTTATGTGCTGGCCATAAACTGCCACCGAGTCTAATCCAAAAATTCTTGTAAAATTGCCAAAGTCCCGCCGCGACTGCCGGAATGGAGGGAATGGGGGTTGGGGGAGTTGACCCAAGTCAGGCCAGTTTTATTGGCCATTTGGCAAAGACGCCAAGGGAACTTCGCTGTTGCTGATGCTCTTGGCCAATACTCAAGTGGGCGGCTTTCATTGGCGCTTAACTAACTGAAATTAAGTAAACTTTTCTTTTGACTTTCATAAGCCTTTTAATAAGCCATAATCCCCGCTGGCATTATCTGGCCCCCGACATAAGCGCACAAAGGACAAACGCCCACAGACGCACGCATAATAAAATCTAATTAACATCTCGCACTGAGCTCGTGAAAACCTCACGCAATAAAAATCATCAATAGTAGGAAAGAAGTTTATTAAAAGTGATTTTCATCACTGCGACCAAGCCTCTGGGGGACGAGGGGATGCCGCTGCGGAGATAACGGGAATTAATGTAGGGGCAGGAACTAACATATCCAGGGCTGATTAACTTTATAACACGTGAGCTGCGGGTCTTTGCCCTTTCTTGAGCCAAAGAAGGGCAGTAGGCCTAGTAGACCTAGTTGTATACACTTCCGAATGGGGGTTGTTTTTAAATACATCGGAAAACGGAAAGATTTTAAATTAATTATTTAGTTTTAAATCTGACTCAAAAACTCAATATTAAATTAAAAGGATAAACTCATTCATATACTAAATACTTCAGCAATTACCTATTTATATAATCTATTATGAAAAAAACACTTTAGAAAATATTTTAGTTGTTGTTTGATTTAAATCTTTAAATACATAAATTAATAAAATTATGCAAGGCCTGTACCAATAAATTTTTTACTTTTTATCCTAAGTTAAGTTGATAATATTAATAATATTAATAATAATTAATCATTCATTTTTGCAGAACTTAATAATTCGAATTTGTGCATATCCCTTTTGTAATTTAATCAACGAAAAATATATTTACTGCTTAGAAAAGTAAAAAAATTAAATAAACCATTAAATTTCTTACTTCTAAGTGTCGGTTTAACTTAATTTAAATAATGGTGGGTTCAAAATATCCTTCATGGACCCATTTAATTAACCAACTCATGTCATATCCTGCCACAAAATTCAATTACAGAGCATATCCGATTCGTTGCATCGATAATGCCTGTAATTTTCATTTTCCTATGAGTCTTATACATTCTTTTTTTTTGTTAGAAAAGTTATGCGGCAAGCTTTTAATTAGCGCCTGCCAACCAGTCAGCCAGCCATCCTGGCCGAAGTCCCACAGCGCATTACGCATACGCAGCGTTGACGCCGAGGTTGCCGCTGAGGCTGGCACATTGGCTCTGGGATTGCCGCTGGCTGCTCGGGCACGATTTTAATTAATTAGACTTTTATGAGGCGTACATGCAGCACCAGCAGCAGGAGCAGCAACGACGGCGGCGGTGGCAGCTCAGTCATTGTTGGGTTAAGGCCCAGTTATTGTTTTTTTTCTCTTCGTCCGCTGAACTGAACTGAGCTCCCCAGTTGTTTTTGCCGTTCGGCCGGACTGGCCTAATAAGCGTTTCAGAGCTTAACACCGCCAACGAAATGTGTATCAAAATTTAGCATTTATTTTTCGGTGCGACGGACAAACACACACACACACACACACACACACACATGTCGTGTGCGGTAATGAAAATTGCGGTGGCATTATGCTCAACATTTGGCATAATTGCAGCCCAGGATATGCGTTTATGCTCAGAGATTACTTTTTGTGGCTGCTGGCCATTGACCAAGCCCTACACCACAGCCAAATACCACCACCACCAGGACTACCACCGCCAACAGCGAATGACCGGGCGTAATAAAAGCCAGACGATGTCGCCTTTTGTATAAAGAAATAAAAATAATTCCCAACTCCCTGCAAACCCGCTCACATCTGGGGCTGGCTTTTGTGTTTCAGCTCTTGTTATTGGTATCTCGCTTTGCTACTCTCCGGCTCCTGGCTCCCCTTTTTTTTTTTGTGTGTTTTTGGTGTGGTTGCCAGGCAAATTAATTTCCACTTGCTTCACTTTATTTTCTTTGGCGCGACATATTATTTGTCGTTGAGGCCTTTAAGAGGGGATAAGGGGTTAGAGAGACAAAAAACATGTGTATATTCTTTAAATGTTAATCTAAAAGAAAGCTAAAAATTCAAAATATGTTGTCATCATAAATATATCGAAATTATATCCGAAATAGCATGTTATTCCTATACTTACTTTATTTAAGAAAATACATTTTTTGCATTTCTGAGCTTTTCTTACTTACTTTATTGAAAAATCTTATAAGCAATTTTTATTAAATTTTTGCAATGCTTAAGCGGTTTTATTCTTAATTTAAAATGATTTTGTAAAGTATTTATTATATCAGAATGACATTAAAAATAATATTATACGTCCTTAGCATTCAACTTCATATTAAATATTTTATTAAAGAATGAAACATTGTAGGCATCTCATTATTGTTATGAAAATAATGTAGTTTAACAATTCCAATTTTTATACTGACTCTGACTCAATAGGCTTAACTTTAACCAGCACGAAATTTAAACAAAGAAATTCAAAAATCAATTTTAAAATATTATCGGAATATTTTTATATAAAAATACTT
>VNKF01002769.1:0-12106 GCA_008044355.1 Drosophila lacteicornis
ACCAATTATATGGGATTTAACCCACAAAGGACATTTTAATGCCATTTTTATCTGCAACGCCTGGGAAGCCATAGCCGCCGAATTGCACAAAGATGGTAGCTTTTATTGCCATCGCGGCATAATACATAACTATTACGCCCACGTCTAACCCGTCTGAACTCATTTTTTCACTTTATAAAGTTTTTTGTGTGCTTTTAATTTGTTTGTTTACATAAAACAGCTGGAAATACAAGGCAGTGTGACCGATTTGGACCAATTTTTACCGATTCCGGCCATTTTCTTTATTTTTCTTGGCCACACTGGTTCCCGAACGAAATATATAGCAATTTCGCTCACGAAATTCCGTAAGCGGTTTTCGTTTATCTTAGTACTAGGCTTAAGGGTTTAGCGCTGGTGAGTATTAGGCTTTAAGATATAGGAATCTAGTGGTGAGAAAAATGATTAAAAAGTTGATTTTTCGTGGCTCAGCTCGATAGTATCGATTATTTCAGTCTTTTTATGCCGATGTGTGATTTTTCCCACTATCACCACTAGCCAGCTGTTTTTTGAACAAATGAAATTGCTTCTTTAGTGATATTGCTTGCTATTGTTTATTGTTTTTAGTTTGTTTTAATATTTTGCACGAAATAAACTTCGGTAATAGAATTGCCATATATTTTTCTATTTATGTGCATTTTTTTGTTTGTTTAAATGATTACGAATATAATTTTTTGTTATATATACATACATATATGTACATATATATGTAAATACAGTGCACTATAGGCGGGAACATATATCTTGAGAAAAAAGGCGCGACGCGGCCTTTTTTTAATTAAATTATTATTCAGTGTAAATGTATACTTTTTTGTTATTTTTTTTAATTTGAAGTAGTATTTGTAAGAAATACAATATGTAAAAATGGACATTGTCCTAAATTTTTTTCATATAAAATAACAGTTTGAATCTTTTATTTCGTGTTTCGGCTCCCTTTTATCCAATATAAATATCTGGATGATCCGTGCTTCCTATAATATGATCTTAGTTTACAAGGACTTTGTAATCCGTCGTTAAAAAATGCAACTTCCTTAAAATTTTTCTCGTCTCTGGGTTTTATAGGTGAAATATATCGGTTTTTTGCTAATATTAGGTTGCATTTAAAAGTTAAATTTTAGAGATAGAGCGCAAAAGTGCATTTTAAGATTACATTCATCCAAACAAGAATTAAATTACCTAGAGCAAAGTATAAATATTAAGGTGAAACTAGGTGAAACTCTCTTTATATCTCTGGTTAAACATGAGTTTTTGATATTAACTAATACAGAAAAAAGGGCTGTTAAAAACACACAAGTACAGGGATAATCAGAAGCAATCCAACAGTTAAAAATCATAAACAAATAGTACAAGCCATTCTCTTTCGTTGCCATTATAAATTGTTTAATAAAATCGTAGCTTAGTGCCTTTATTATTAACTTTAAACAGATTGCTTTTTTTTTTAACAAGCTCACGTGCGCACGACTCTCCGAACAGCTGTTTTTAACAGCCGATATCTTAACAGAGCGTGCCTCTGTTAAAATTTATGTTACGTAACATTGAAGACTGATGTTTAACTAACACAATGGCATCATCAAACTAAGGACTTTCCAAAAATGGGTTTTTGGCCACAAAAAGTGGTCATCCAGCCTATAGTGCAGTGGCTCGAAACTTACATATTATGTATGCATTTGTACAAATGTACATACATATGTATGTATATCTGGTTTCCTCCGTTCACAAGATAAAAATAAGTTAGGACTTCAAAAAAATATTTTCGTTTTTACGTTAAAATTTTAAATAGAAAGCCTATTACTGGAATGTACATTTTTCAAGCGACACTTATGAATGTATGTATGTATGTATAAATGTAAACGTATGTATGTATAAACTTAGCAAAATCAAATAAGTCTTAATAAAAATGTGTGTATTTACCTACCACTATTTTTTAATAATAATATATAAACCTTAGGAGTCTTTCTTTATCATTAAAAATAAAATGCTGTGAACTGGAACGCAGCTTTATGACGACTGCTGATGAGAGCTTAAGTCGTACAATATGTACGTACAATATGTGTGTACATATGTACATCGGAATATTGATAAGATGAGCAAGTTCAGTTTCAAGGCACATAAATATACATACATATATACATATATACATATATGTATATATGTACATTGTAAGAGCACAAACATCAAAGATGTGTACATATCTATGTATTTTAATTTAGTATGAAATGTTATTGCATGCCTTTAGTAAGAACACAAGTTGTATTTTGTTCTAATTGGTTTGATAGGTGGGTCTTTTTACTGTGTACATATATGAAAACCGCTTTTTGATTGACTGCAAATTGTATAGTGAGATACGCTAGTAATGAATTACTTACCAAACCGGTTAAAAAATTGTTTGCTCAATACTGGGCTTAAACCTTAGAGCAGGGGTGCTCAAATCTGCCTTATGGCAGTGCATATACCAACACTAATCAAATGAAGCATATGCACACTTTTAAGAAACCTTTGCGTTGTTTAAAGTTGTACACTAAGAGGAAGACACTTGCTAATTCATCGCTCAATTTAAAGATTCCTCAAAGAATGCCCATGAGCCAATCATAAATAAGAAAAATATGTTCAGTGTAGAAATAAGAACAAATTACATTGGGATTAGCGGCGAGAAAAAAAAACTCAATGAAATTGTTGTTGGCGAGCTCGGTCTTATCAGTAAGGTCGGCGACACAAAGAGGAATGTGCAAAATTGTTTGTGTATAGCGCAGTGGGATCGGAAACCTTACCTGTGAGATGGGCTCACCCAAAGCCTATGCTGTACGATTTTACAAGAACAAATGTGATGCTTGGGCATAGGCTTGAGCATCACGGCCTTAGAGCTACGCATGATACAATTACCAAAGAGAATCCATTGAGTAACTTACATAGAGCCGCAATTTTCTCTTCCTCTCACGGTTGCAAGCCAACAGGGTAGTCACCTATGGCATTTCATACTTGCTCGATGTTGCAGTTTGGATGACGAGTGGAATTAAGTATTTTGAAGGGTTTTTTTTATTAAAATTTGTTAAACAAATCATTTTTAGGTAACTATTGCTCAACATTCGATATCAATATACACTTTTCTAAGCATAGTCAAGCATTTGCATTTGAAAGGTCCGTTACGCATTAATTGTACAACCCTAAGTGAACGTAACAAAGCGATTCCATGCGCAAAAACATGCAAAGAGAATCTAAAATCTAAAAGAGAATCTTTCTGTCGAATATTTTCCCCTGCCGACGTCGGCAGATGTAAACAGAGCTGATTGGATGCTAAGTTGCAGTGCGGAGGCAACAACAATAGAGCGTAAGAAGAAGAGTACAGATATATGGAATTGGAACACTTTCGAACGCTTTCGAACACCTTCGAGCACCTCCGAACGCTTTAAAACCTGCTTGTTATTTAATAAATTGCTTAATATTTAAGCGTTTTTGGAGTATATTTCCTAAAGGATTTTGAAAGTAAAATACTTTCTTATTCTTTTGGTTAAATAAAAATCTTTTTTATGTGAAAATATGTACTTCTGCCTAATTTTCATGCATAAAAAGGTTTGGGAAGGATTAGAATGATAATAATTTTACCAGAATCGGTCTGTATTTTAACGGTTTAACTAGTATTCTTACAAAAAACAGGTGGAACCCAACAAAAAAATGAACCCCAAATGCTTGATGTGACGTCACGCAGTTCGAGACCAATCAGCTCGCTCAACCAATACACGTAGCCAAAAAGCCCATTCGTATACACCAGGGGTCCGCACCACTACAGTCAAATGCCAACTTTGCATTTGTATGAGTGAACATCGAACACTCTATGGCTAGATATGAGAAAAAAACAGCTAAAATATATTGTTATATGGCAACAAAATTAGCTATAATCTAAAAACTAGCTATTTAACGCTTAAAAAAAGCTAAATTTAGACACATAATTACAATTAGTCTTCACTGATTCTTCTGTTCTCTTTTGTGCATACTATGCGTGAGCGGCAGCGACGCCGACTGAGAAAAATCCTATCCCGCGGGATAGGGCCGTGCCGACCACTGGTATACACCAATGCATATGCCAGGTTCTACTTTTCGTTAACAGAGCGTAACAGAGCGATTCCATGCGCAAAAATATGTTAACTAACATATTTTTGCGCATGGAATCGCTCTGTTACGCTCACATAGGGTTGTACAATCAATGCGTAACGGACTTTTCAATTGCAAATGCTTGGCTATGCTTAGAAAAGAGTATATTGATATCGAATATTGAACAATAGTTACTTTAAAATGATTTGTTTAACAAATATTAATAAAAACCCCTTCAAAATACTTAATTCCACTCGTCATCTACACTGCAACATCGAGCAAGTATGAAATGCCATAGGTGACTACCCTGTTGGCTTGCAACCGTGAAAGGAAGAGAAAATTGCGCCTCTATATAAGTTGCTCTATGCAATTACATTGTATCATGGAGCTACGTACTCCTAAGCAGTGCGAGAGAGCGAGACAGTGTTGCCAGATGATAATTTTGTTTTCTCCCTAAAAAATCTCAAAAAAAAATTTAATTTTAAATAATTAAAAGAAGAAATATCTTATTATGACGTGGGAACATTGCATAGAGAAGATATTACGGTGGAATAATAGTTCTTAGTTTTTAAAAGCGGGGTTAACGGAATGCGCCAACATCAGCTGGCAAAACTTTTAAGCGCCAATTTTTTTTTTCGCCAATTTAGGTGATTTCTGTTCTTAGCAATATTTATAAAAAAAAAAAAAAAACAATTTTATTGAGATTTATTCAAAAAATGTGAATCAGTCAGTCCCGAAAAAACCCTAAAATTTTGCCATAAAAATTCTTCCTCCATAAAATTTCCCCTATGACGTCGAAAACCACCTAAATCTAGAGGGAAAACCCTGATCTGGGAAGCGAGAGGGGATACTATTGATCTATCGTTTTAACTCAATGCTTAGGAAAACTTTTTGCATGTCTGAGGACGTAGCTCAGTACTTAGGAGAGCTGTAAATCTATCAACGATACTATCGATATAATAGATGGTGTTATGCTCCGGGTCACCATCGATTGTTTTTTTCCACCTTCGATACATCCCAGTCGGACTTTGGTTCATGCGGTGAACGAATTCAGGATAAAATTCTGTGTGGAACGGGGATAATATTACGGATGCTCCCCAGTTCAGCAAAGCGGTAAGCGGGAGATTCAGGTTCCTGAATCGTACGCTGCTCTGCTCCATATATAATTCTATGCCCTTTGCTCAGGAGGGTATTTCTTTTGGGGATTTTTTGTTTTTAATGCGTGCGCTGATAAAAATGAATAATTTCTCTGCATTTAACTTATGATTTGCATTTTAAGGTATGTAGAATTCATAAAAATCGAAATTGTAAAATATCTAAATAATATTTATTTTTCAATACACAGTTTATTTTATATTTTCGAGAGTTTATAAGAAAACATTTGTTTTATAATTTATCAAAACCCAAAATCCAACTTTTGTTTAAAAAAGTATTTTAAAAAATTTATTACTTGATTTTTTTAAAATATTTTTTGATAATTTGACATATTTTAAGGATAAAACGTGTACATAAAAATAAATAATATTGTTAGGGTTTTTGACCATGTTTATTTTATTATAATCGTCAACAGAAACAAAATTGGTTTAAAATTAATATTCCTTGGTTAACTTAACATAAACATTAACATAATATTTTAATATAAAAATAATATTATTGCATATATTCCAACTAAAATTTTTGTAGATAAATATGTAAAACGGTCTCCTTAAAAAAAACGGCTTAAGATAGTTCTTAAATTAGTTTTTATTTGGCAAAGAAATAAAAAGAAATCTAATTTCCGACAATTTAATTCGAGTAATCTGAAAATGCAAATCTAACAAAACTCATTTTTCAATTCCACGTGGTTATACCTGCAAATTTATTGGTTCCATTGACTTGAAAATTAAAGGACAATATTTTAAAATGTTGTTAAATTAAAAGATTATTTAAAAAAAAACAAAAAACAAAAAATTATAATTTAATACAAAAATTTCCGCGAGCGGGGTCCTTCCGTGTTGTAAGCAGTTGCTCTAAGCTCTGAGCTTTGCACGAAAAGCGGAAAAAATGTTTCTTCTAGAAAAAGTGATTTTTAGCACGTTCTTTTGGTTTTAATTTGGCGGAAAATTAAATTTACTTCAAAATTTAAAACATCGTTAACTAAGATTAAAAATGAAAGAGCTAGACTTTATTTTCTATTTGCGAATAAGTAACAATAAAGATTTCACGTGGTTCCGCCAACCAGCCGCTTGACAGGAGCCCTAAGACTTGGAGGAACCACTGCAGCCCACTGGAATCTTTTAGCCTGGAGACGCGGATTCTACCAACTCTGAGGCACTCATCCACCCTTCTCTTCTTATGCAAGTCTCTTAAGATCACGGACTCACATTACCTTGCTCTGCCCAAGGAGGAGTAAGTGGAGGTGGTCCTGCCCTCGGCGGAGAAGGGCAACTTCGAGTTTCCGCCCCCGCCACTGACCCGGCTTCTGTGCAGGCTCCGCCACCAGTTTCGTTAGAACATGACGATGAGGCATATTGGGAGAAGTGAGAGGATCCCTGCGCACCGCCGCCGACGCCACCGACGCCTTCTGTCCACAGGGCTCGGCTATCTGAAGCTGTCCGCTTTCCAGCTGAAGAAGGCTTTTGCCAAGTCCAAGTAGAGTCTTACAAGAAGTTGAAGAGAAAGGGGGGAGTAGTTATCGTCTAAAAAGAGGCAAGGGCGAGAGCCAACGCACTGACGCTCGTAACGTAGGAGGAGGCGGTAGCCGCCAGGCAGCATCTACAGAGTAGATGCCAGCTATGATCGTCCTGAAGTGTCATAGCCAGTTCATTCAACAGATCGCTAAACGAAATGTGTAAAAATTAATCAATATAGTTTGCCGCAGCTCGTCCCTCGCTGCAGTCTCGTTGATGGCCGGTTTGGCCGATTAACTCTGGTACGTGGATGGTTTGCCGGTTGGTCTTGCCTCCTGTGGCAAGTGGTATGTTGGGCAGGTTGCTGCCTGACCTCCTTCTATGAAAGAATACGTTGGGAGGAACTTCCCTCCGTTACTAACGGCCCTTGAGGCGCAAATAGTCAAACTAACAAATGTTCGGCGGAGCCGGAGTTCGGTTATGAGCGATGCGCTCTTTATTAATTGTAAATCAGAACTGAACTTAAAGCTAACAAAATGAATATCATATCATAGCGGCCACTCCAAGGGGCAGTGCTTGCCGGCTATGCACGAGCATCCGGCCAGACGCTGTGTCAGCAGTTTTGGCCGGAGCGGGCTTTTGGACGATAACTACTCCCCCCTCAGGAATGAGGCCGCCCTCGGCCGACCCTATTTGGGCAATCATATCTGCTATCTGGGCCGCAGATCTCCTGGCCTGGATGACTCGCCGATAGGTTAAGCCGACGCTTAAGTAGAACTAGTACTATCTGATGTGAACGATATTCGTTGATATCCTCCCCCCGGTGAAGGTATGGAAGACTGAGTATGTTGTGCTCCATAGTAATGTTCAGGGAGGGCGAGCTGGCTACTCCTGGGACCCTTTTCTGGGCCCTGTCATGGTTGACGTAACGGGTTTCATTAACCGTGGCACTCTCAGTAAAAGTGATGAGATGCGTGCCTCGTATGTGGATGTAGGTGCCATTATCCACAATCACACGTGCCGGATGATCGTTTACAATTATAATGCCTTCATCTACGTGAGTAATCGGATGTAGATCGCTGTGTTGGATGTCACAGTGCGCTTTGCCTCCAGCGTGGAGCTCTTGTGCGCACGACCTTCTTAGCGCCAGCTGGCAAAATGTAGCTCCAGATGTTGCGGAGCAATTGTTGACCGTGTGGATTTCTCCATTGCAATCTGCTATTATTTTGTCCTCCAGCCTGAGCATCGTGTCATGATGGGACACGGGAAAAATAGTGATTTTAGTGCATGACGACTTAATAATAGGAAATTTAATAACAAAATACAACATGTTAGCGGACTGTAATATCTTTACGGACGCAACGGACAATAAGTCTTTAATGGGGGTACCCGTGGGCTCTTCTATCCATATATCTTCTAGGTCTGCATGATCTAGTATACTAGGGCTAACGATGTTGGCCTTAGCAAGGGCTATTGCAAGTAATAAGTTCTGCAGCTCCATACTAATCATCCTATTTCGGGACAATAACATCTCATAAAGATGTCCCGAGTCAATTTGGGCTCCTTTGGCCGACCTCAGAAGTTGGTTGACGGTGGTAGTAATTTGATTAATTTGTTCTTGTACCTTATTATTGATATTTATCTGCCTATTGTTTGCATTTATTAATTGAAATTCATTAAGTTTAATTTTTTCAAAATCCTCTGTATCTGGCGTTCCCGCCACTACTTTCAACGCCGCTCCTAGGAAATCTAAACTCCTAGCTACTCTATGGTGGATACTCAACGAGTCGAGCAGGTCACGCAGGTGATCGACATCGACACTCAAAAGTTTCTGCATATGTATACTGGGGAAACATGCTAATCATGCCACCCGTTTCTTCCACCACGCGCCTATACTCTGAGAGATTCGCCGAGTGTGTAACGGACGCAAATTCTTCCCATACTAGAATTCGACCATCAATGATGGGAATATATTTGGCCTGTGAGTAGTCCGTGACGTGCCCCGATGTTACGGTAAACAGGAATAGCTGGGATATGGATGCAAACCTGTAATTTTGGATGTATTGTAGTGTTTATTTAAAATGGTGTAGCCCACCACCAAAGCCTTAAGAATAAAGCATGATAAAACATAATAATAACAAAAACTTATACCAAGTGGCTAGGGGTGAGAAAATAGTGAAAAAACGTATGCCAAGTGGCTAGGTGTGAAAAATTATAAAAAATTACCAGACGAATGACAATATGGTTGTGCTTCGCCTACCTAAGGTTGTCCTTGTGGACTACCCTCCCCTTAATGAGGACTTTGGTCCCCATGTCTGCTTCCACAGTCTTCTCTTCACAAACCGGTGAAAGCTTTTTGCCTAGTCTCCTGTTGGATTTAAATAGGACTTTGTCGCCAACCTTAAACACCCAATTTTGCCGGAAGAATTTTCCCTGGCTCTAAGCTTGTCTTGGACATGCCTAATATTATCCTGTATTTCGTACTGTGGATCACTGATTGTGCTGCAACCACGTCGGCTGGCCTCTTTTCGATGACCGAATGGATAGATTTGTTGTATCTGGCAGTGGCCAGCAAAATTAGCTCCACGGTGTCGCTAATGCCTTTGTCAATTTTAAGGCATCTTTGCGACGCTGTGGAGGGGCGATGCACGTCAGGAAGTATTTCTTGTCCGTTGAGAAGATATCAATGTGTAACATATCCCCTGCATGGGATGGGATCGGTGACTCGCCGATTTCATGTTTCTTTGGATGCCAATCGTATTTAGCCCTTGCACTGGTCTTGCAATTTTGGACGATTTCGTTGGCCAGTTTTGTCATTTTAGGAAAATAATATTCGGCGAGAACCTGCTTTACATTTTCCTGGGCCGACCTGTGAGCCCTGTTGTGTTCGACAGTGAGGATTTCTCGTTTCTCAGCGTCTGCAAAAATATCAGTCACGCGATTTTTGCAATGCCAAAATTTTGTGGCTGGAAATTGGCGAACCAGTTCGTCCTGTACCATTGCCAGCGTGTGCAGATCGCAATGTAAGGCGTTTACGCCTTTAGGAACGATTATGTCTGCAAGTTCATCAAGTAATGACTCCTTGCAGGAGAAGCTAATCGCATGCCGTCTCTTGTTTCCAAAGAGGACAAAGGTGCGTTTTAACGGGAAACGTGCCTCCTCCAGAGTTATCTGATTCTGGAAGCAGTCCAACGGCTTATCCGTTGTTTCAATAGTGTAGGTCAGTGACAGCTCACTGTAAATTGTGGCCGCGCTAGAAAAAGCTTCTTCCTCTTCCACAACGTTAAGTTGTTGTCTTGAGAGGACATCCGCAACAAGGTTATCTTTGCCGGGCTTGTAAAAAATTTTAGCGCCGGACTCGTCGATGCGGGCTTTCCACCATTTGATTTTCGCATTCGGATTGGATTCCGACACTGCGAAGGTCAACGGTTGGTGGTCCGTGAAGATATTTATATCTTTGACTGCATATAAATAATGGCGTAATTTGGCCAGTGCTTAAACTATGGCTAACAGCTCCCTTTCATTGGTAGCGTAGTTAACTTCCCTGTCCTTTAAGGTTCTCGAGGTCATAGTTATGGGTCGCCACTCTTGTGATAGCACTGCGCCAATGCCGTGCCCTGAGGCATCTGTCGTTAGATCAAATGCCTTTTTGAAATCGGGGTATCTAAGGATGACATCCTCAGAAGCCAGGATGGTACGCAGCTTTTGGAAAGCCAGCCGTTGCGGCGTGCTGAACTGCACCTGGATGTTTTTGGATCTGTGTCTACTGACACTTCCATTTTCCCCTTTCAGAATGTCTGAAATGGGCCTAGTTATTGACGCAAAATCTTTAATAAAGCATCTATAATAGCTGGCCAAGCCCAGGAATGATCTGACCTCGAATATGCTCCTAGGCTCCGGGAATTCTTGAATGGCTTTGATTTTTTCTGGGTCTGTAGTAGCCCCGTTATTGGTGACTATGAACCCCAAAAAGCTAACGCTTTTCATGAAAAAACGCGATTTTTGCGTTGATACCCTCATATTGGCATCGTCCAGGCTCTTAAGAACCCAATCTACGTGCCGGATGTGGGAGTTTTCATTCTCCGAGAAGACGATAATATAATCAACATAGACATAGCAAAATTTGCCGATCTGCTCTCGCAATATATCGTCAATTGTTCTTTGGAAAATGCTGGCTGCATTTTTTAACCAAAATGGCAATCTGCAAAACTCGTACTTGCCTTCGTTAACGGAAAAGGAAGTTTTTTCACGGTCGCGTTCTGCCAGTATGATCTTATGACAACCGGACTTCAAGTCCAGCGTTGTGAAATACTTGGCCTTGCCTAAGTTTCCTAATATCATCGAGATGTTCGGCATAGGGTATCGGTCGGGTATTGTTCTCTCGTTCAGTTTGAGAAAGTCCAACACCAAACGCATTTTTCGCTTGCCAGTTTCGTCGGTACCCTTTTTATCTACTACCCATATTGGGTTATTGTATGGGGATTTCGACTTTTGTATAATGCCATTTTTTAGCAGATCTTGGATTTCGCCATTGACAAAATCGGCTGCTCCAATTGGATATGAGTAAAGTTTGGCATAAATGGGCTCCTCATCAACAGTTCTGATGGTGGCTACCACCGACGTGTTATAAGGTAGGGCCTCATTGGGGTCTGCAAAGGCTTTTTTTCTGTCGCTGAGCATTTTCAAAAAAGTATTTCTGACTAAAGGTGGTGCGTCTGAGCAGTCCACTTCAGTAAAGTTGACATCGGGGCATGAGTGAAAATCAATTTTCTCTTCTTCGGTGCAAAGTGATGCCCCCGCCTGTTTCAAAAGGTCAAGACCGATGATTGCATCAAAGGAGGACAAGTCAGGTAGAATGAAGAACGTGGCCTTCAAGTTAAAAATAGACAAGAAGCATTTCTTCGTGATAGTGGTGACGCCATGGATGGAATGAATCTTAAACGGAGATTCTACCGGGCAGACTTCTTTCAATCCTTCGTATGGTCGGATGCAATTTTTTGCCGCGCCCGTATCAAAGAGAGAGAAGAGAGAGAGAAGTCTTATATCGATCCCCGCTACTCTTCGTCTGATGACGGGTAGCAGGGATTTTCACCTAAAAAATTAATGGCATCCGAGTCATACTCGCAGATGACGTCGTCAGCAATTTCCTGTACCGCGCTAGAAGCCGCGGTGGTGTATGCGTCATTATTAGCGCTTTGCTCAATGTAATGTACCCTCTGCCTTTTTGGTGGCCCCGAACGATCGGACGCGGCCGGCTTCCTATTTTGGTACGCCGGTGCCTGATATGGCTTAAGCATCTTGGACTGTGACGGGTCAACGTCCATGGGTTCGGGAGTATCTCTTTGAAGCCTATCACTGCGCGGAGCAGAGTGTAC
>VNKF01002788.1:1125-11131 GCA_008044355.1 Drosophila lacteicornis
AGTCCCAGCTTCTCTTGGGGGTGGCCTGGACCTCGTCAGTTTGCCCAAAGATAAACATATATCCATGCACTTTGGGCGGCGTAGAGACTGATGCGTCTCCAGTACCAGTCCAGGAGATGACCGCTGCCCTCTCTGCTTGTTCCGCCGAAAGTCATTCAGCAGGTCTTTTTCAGCTCTGACCACCGCTAGAGCCTGAGTGACATCGTCCCGGCCTGCCGGAACTTTTGCCGTCTCCATTGCACCTACTCTTGAAGGGGGTCCCACGGTGCGCTAGGATTCCCCCAGCAGATGCCTGATGAGAGACCGCTCCGACTCGGTCCCCAGAGCCCCTTTGGAACTGGCGGCGCCGCAGCGGGGGGGTTGGAAGTTGGCCGGATCCTTGGCCTTCTGCTCGTTGCCTCCCTGTGGTAGGGTGCAAGAGTTTGGGGGAGTGGGTTGCGCAGTAGTATCTGCAGGTCAAATCAAATTGACTTTGATTCCAAGTTTGAATTCAATATTAGCGCCCTACTAGCGTTTTCCAACACTACGATCAGCCGATACGTGCTTTAACCTAATTTGGGACTGTTAGGCGCGGCTGTTTTCGCGCGCTGTTAAGCTCGCAGTTCAAGCGTTGCCCAACACTGCGATCAGCTGATCGTTTGTCTTGCCCCGGTGAAAACGCGCGGGGAAAGTGTCGCTTGTGGAAACTAAGAGAGATGCGCCTGGGGCGAGAGAGTGGAGCTCGGTGGGCGCGGTTGCCCACAACCTCTTCCTAGCTCCACCAATGCCAACAAATTGAAAAAGGCAACCGGAGAGCCTGTCCGAGCCGATCTTGGTACGTACCAGCGTCCAAAGGTGCAGGAACCTGGACCACTTTCACTGGCCAAAACGCATAGAAACTGAGGAGCGCGAAGAAAACTCAACTTCACCTTTCGACAATAGATGAGTGTGTCTAGATGATATATGTATACATGTACATATTTGAATGAATATGTAAGTATTTATATTTTCTTTTTTTACTGACGCGTGCCGGCAGCAACGCATCAAGCGGTTGGCGATCGAATGCTATCTCGCTTTTACTCATGGACAGTTTGGTATGCAGCACAGGAGGACTTAAGAATCAGCGCTGACAACATTTTGGCGGGAAATATATTTTTCTAGCGGGAAAGTTTACGAAAACAAACTCATAATGTTCTCTTTATTTCAAATGGTTCTTTGCAGCCTAAAATCTACACCTGGGAAATATATTAAGTAATTTCTTATAATTAATTAATATCATTTTCCAAAAGATTTTTAATTTAGTTTTTTTAAATTTTTCCTTAGAATTAGCTATTTTCCGCTAAAATTCTGTCAGCACTAGTTATTATGTCCACCATTTCGAGATACAAAGTTGCCCATGCGTAAGAGCAAGATAGCAAGCTGTAACAGTTATTTGCAAGCAAATGACGAATTAGAACAAAGTCAAACAAGAAATGATCGCAGATGCTTTGACCACGCGTCATTTTGATTTTGGATACCGAAGATAATGGAAAGTAACAAGAAGAAAAAGTGAATAATAAAACAATGTTTAAGTGAAAATAATAAAAGTGATGGTAAAAATTTTGTATTCCCTTACAGAGGGTATTATAATTTTGCCATGCTATTTGCAACGCAGTGATGGAGGCATCTCCGACCCCATGAGGTATATATATTCTTTATCAGCATCACCAGCCGAGTCGATCTAGCCATGTCCGTCTGTCTGTCTGTCCGTCTGTCGGTTTATATGCGAACTAGTCTCTCAGTTTTTGAACTATCAAGCTGAAATTTTCAGCATAGTCTTTTTTCTTTAGCACGCAGTATATGTGTCGGAATGGCCGAAATCAGATATCCTATAGCTGCCATAGGAATGATGACGAAATAAATGTAAAAAAAATTTTAACTTCTCTGTTTTTAAACGTATTTCTTTCTTTTTAAATGCATTTGTGCAATGTGTGTGTCTCAAAAATATTTTGCAAATTCTCAAAATAACGTGCATTTTGACACACACACAAACGAAATATTGTGCACCCTTTTTTTTATGTGTGTGTGTGTCAAAATGCACGTGATTTTGAGCATTTGCAAACTATTTTTGAGACACACACTTTGCACAAATGCATTTAAGTGCTAAAAATCAGGCGCTTTTTGAAACATACACATACACACAAGGCGGCACAATATTTTGTTGTAAATGCACAAGTTTCGGCGCACTTTGACACATATACATGTTTACAAGGCGGCACAACATGTTGTTGTAATCCTTTTTTTATAATAATTCTTTGTTTAATTAGATGCAAGTGTGACTATGGAATCCCTACAAAATCTAAACGAAGCTCAGATAAAGGAAGCAATTCCCCATTTGGGTTTAAGTGCAGAATTCAAAGAAAAACTTGTTAAATGGAAAGCTGAAAAGTTAATTCTTTTGAATTAACTTTTATTTTAGGTAATAATATGCTTTTCTGCATATTTCTAGTTGGAAATCAGTACGGATGTCTGTTCGAGTGTGGGGAATTAGCTAAACACGAACAAGGGCATTTGCCTTTCTCCAATGCCATCTTCCATCGGAAGTGCCAACCGAGAATGTATGTAACAGGCAGAAGGAGCCATCTCTGACCCCATAATGTATATATATTCTTGATCAGCGTCACCAGCGGAGTCGATTTAGCCATGTCCGTCTGTCCGTCTGTCCGTCTGTTTGTCCGTGTGAAACAACAGATCTCAAAGACTACAAGAGCTAGAGCTACAAAATTTGGTGACAACATTGGAATCTGTTGCACGCAGATCAAGTTTGTTTTAAAATTTGGCCACGTCCACTTCCGCCCCCGAAAATCATAAAAAACTGTATATAAGCTATAGTCGTGATTTCCGGCTTAAAGTAAATAGATATAATAAATAAGTAGGCATTCGCGGACGTGTTCTGAAAATCTGAGTAAAATCGGTTGGTAAACATGGAAGTTATTAAACAATATAGTTTCTGTGTATGCTTATTCTTCTTCTCTCTCTCGGAAGCTAAGAACTAAGACACTCGAAAAGGGTTCTGTAGCACATCCTTTCCGGGTGTCTGAGCACATAGCTTTTGAGAGAGAGTGTCAGTGCGTGTTGCGCAACATGTCCCTAGCAACATTTGTCTTTTTTGGGTGTTGCTCAACATGTTTCTAGCAACTTTTGTCTTCATCTCTCAACATTTTCTTTTTTCCATGCTCATGTCTAATTTAATTTAACCCACAATACCTTGGGTACCGGGTATTTCACAGTCGGTCACACTCGACTGTAGCTTTCCCACTTGTTTTAAGACTCAAAAATACACGTTTTCTGTACATTTAGAACTTTTTTTTTCTGAGTGTTGACTCCAGGGCACTTCCTTATGGGGGGGCCCCTCTTTGCCACAGTGGAACCCAAGTTAAAGGGTGAAGCCTCTTTCATTCGAAACCGTTGGCAGCACCTAAAGACTCTCCATCAGCACTTTCGTGTACGTTGGAAAGAAGAGTACCTCAAGGAGCTCCATAAACGGAATAAGTGGCAGGCCACCACACGAAACCTCCTTGTGGGTGATCTGGCGATGGCTAAAGAGATAAATTTACCTTCCAACGAATGGCGCCTCGGCAGGATTAGTGCCGTTTTTCCCGGAGCCGACGGCCTTGTAAAGCGTAAAGCGTCCCGTCGCGAAGTTTGTACTACTTCCAGTGGAACCTTCGGACCGTCCGCATTAGATAGGCGCATATCCTTCATAGTTTACTTCATAGTTTTAGTTACTGACCACCACGTTTCTCTCTATGCTATTTCCGCATCCAGATCCAAGAAGATGTCTACGCGTCCACGCAGTGCGATTGTCCTGCCAGTTGGCGAGTCTGCCGGGGTGTCCGTCCGTTACGGAAATGACATTGGGTTCTTCGGCTGGTGCGGAAAAGAGGCTACGCGCTGTCCTCGCGAACTGTGCCAACTGCCTGGCTCACGCGCACTCGGAGGGGACGAGCCGCAGTGGTGATCGGTGCAAGTCGCAAGTGCCAATGGATCATTGCTAGCTGCGCTATATGATCCCCTAATGTGTGTGTCAATTGTCAAAAGTTATGTCATTGTTCTTGACCCTGTTTTTCCCATTTGCGCCAGTTCCCCCTTTATATGGTTTCTACCAAGACATGGATAATAATTTAAAAAGGTTGTGCAGTGTGGTCGCATTCGCTGAGGCTCCACTTTTAAACCGAAAACAAAGTGGAAACCAACTTAAAAAAAAACGAAAAACCCTTTTTGCGCAAACCTTACATTTGGTAGAGACTCCACAAATTGTTCGTTCCTTACAAAGAACGGTTTTAGGCCATAAAATCACATCTTTAAAAAATTCACAATCTCTAAGTGCAACAACAAATCACTTTACAAAACTGTTACAACCCAAGTCAAAGAAAACTCAAACGAGCAACAAACTGTAAAGCGTAACACAAAAACACATAAACGAAACGAAACACTCAAAAAATAAAACGGCCAACCAGAAAACAACAACATCATCATGCGTACATCAGCAAAGCGACTCAGGAAGGAAGCTCACTCCCAACTGAAGGGAGCCCGTGATTCCGATGTTCAGCTGCTTCACACGATCGATGCAAGATCTTCCGAGCTCAAAGAAAGTCTTGCGGTTAAGATCCGGGATGGAGGAAAAGTTTAAAGTTATGACTGTCAACTATAAACAACTTTATCTGAGAGTGACTCAACTGGAGAACGAGGTGAGAGATCTCTCTCCATCTGGGCACGCTAATGCAGCGGGTCCACGAAATGGAGGCGAAACTGGCTGAGAACTGCCATAATCAGCGTGTGGAAGAACTGGAGGCAAAGTGGGTGGCCTCCTGCAATGCGCAAGCCGAGTCTGAAGTTGCCAGTAACTTGCGTTGGCATGGTGTCCCACAGGTCCAGGGGGAAATGGGAATGCACTATTCCACACACTGTGCTTTGCACTTCAACTGACCCCACCGCCTAAATTGCGATCCATTTTTAGGGTGCGACCGCGACCGTCGGCTCAATTGATTGTTGACCCAATTATTATAATTAAATTAGAAAATGTACACGATAAAGCAGCACTGCTGCGTGCGATCGGAGCATACCGGCGAGATAACAAAGCGCAACTAAGCTTAAAGCTCATTGGCCTGGACTTGCCAGCCCTTATATATATAAACGAACAGCTGACAAAACCGAAGTACGAAATTTTCAAGCGGGAAATGCAAATTAAGAGGCAAAAACGCCTAACAGCTGTTTTTTCTCGACGAGGAGATGTTTACGTCAAGGAGCTAGTCGGAGGGGAGACGATCTGCGTGTAGAGCTTAACCGAACTAGCTCACGTGGAGACTTGCACCGCTGAGGAATTGGCCGCGCTGGAAGCTGCTAGTTCTGGTTCTATGTACTAATTATTTTCGCTCCTAAAAGGCATATCATTTTTTGTATATTGAAAAGCTCCCCTTAGAGGTATTAGATATAAGTAGATATAGAATTAGTCGCTTTAGAAGATTGTTTATTATTGGGGTGTACTTAGATATAGAATTAGTCGCTTTAGAAGATTGTTTATTATTGGGGTGTACTTTTGTCTCATTAACTTATGTATGCTACATGTGCAGCTTATCTATAAACTATATAATATAAAATGGGTGAAAATAGTAGCTTAGATCCAAAACGGTCAAATAGTCATTCACTTTTACGGATACTTGGAAAGCAGAGAACTGGCTTAAACGTATGTCATATAAAAGCANAGAACTGGCTTAAACGTATGTCATATAAAAGCACAAAGTCTCCCTCAAAAAATTGAAGAAGTCATACATCGATGTCATATGTGTATCTGAATCTTGGTTTGTCTCAAATGTATGTAAAGTACAGTCGGTGTTATCGATGGTTGCGACCGTCCCTGACAGCCGATAGATATTCGATAGTAGCACGAGGAGTCTCTAGAGCCAAGAATTGGGAGTCTCTAGCGTAATTAGCGTCGGAGAGAAAAAACGAGGCATAAGCATAAGTGGAAGCGGTACGAAAAAAGTAGCAAAGAAAGTCGTCAAGTTGGAGTCCAGTTGTCAAGTAATAGAAGTAGTCGTCGAGGGATCAAGTCCGAGCATAACAGTCGGTGTGTCGGAGGGTCAGATCGTCGTTCAAGTCGTCAAGTAGCAGCAGTCGTCCATGGAAGCCAGAAGTCGCCATAAAGCCGATCCCGTTGCAGTCGCCATTGCGCCGTTCTTTACGTAATATTTGTAATATCTAACATTCATTTAATAATAAACAGGCTTTAATGCCTTTGGGGACTCGTCTCGGTCTTAAGCCTTACATCTGAGGCTTGATCCGGTAAAATTCGTTGGATACGCCAAACATAATCTGTGCCCTTTAGTTGTGAAATTCGAATACATGAGCATAAGCGACGACGAACGAGAGAGAGAGAAAGAAAGAACGCATGCTCTAACACGATCGCAAACTCGCTACGAAAGGGAAGCCGCCGTTGGAGGTAAAGAAGAAAAGCGAGAGATAAAACGAAACGAAGTGGAAATACAAAGTCAGGAAGAGATGAGTAACGAGAGTCTTCAAAAAATAATTCAGCTACTAACGCTGAAAATACAAGCGGACGAAGCCACTGACAGGGAGCGAAATAGACCAACAATTTCAGCTGAAAATTTCGCGAATGTGGTTCCGGACTTCGACGGAGAGATCATTGCTGTGGAAAAGTGGTTCAGTAATTTTGAACAAAATGCCGAAGCCTGTGGCCTGAGTGAGCAGCAGAAATATGTACAAGCGCGCGGAAAGATAACAAAGCTGGCCAAACTGTTCTTAGATTCGGAAGTAGTTAATACATTTGCACAGCTAAAAAATGTGTTAATTGGAGAATTTAAGCGTACAATGAGAAGTGCCGATTTACATGCCAAACTGGGAGAGAGAATGAAGAAGAAAGATGAGAGTTTCCAGGAGTATATTTTGATTATGAAAAATATAGCGGCACAGGGAACGATCGACGAAGAGTCCCTTATTGGATACATTGTGGACGGGATAGACATACCAAGTGAATTCAAGTTTAACCTGTACAGCTGTAAAGAATTTCAAAACTTAATGAGAAATTTTAAATATACCAACGTAAGTGCATGTACAATCAAGTCAAGGTACACAGTGGTGGCAAGAAAAACATGTCCAGTGCCAGCAACCGTAATACTCGTTGTTTTAATTGCGGGTCGGCGGATCACTTGAGGAAGGACTGCAAGATGGATACCAAATGCTTCAAGTGCGAGGGCGTAGGACATATCGCAAGGGATTGTCCACAAGTAACCAGATCTGTGCAGGTGGTTCAGTCGTCAAAACGACATAAAGCGATCAACTTAAACGACTCCGTAAAGTGTCTGGTGGACACAGGAGCGGATGTGTCAATCGTCTGCAACGCAGTTTTTAAGAAACTGACTGACGTGAAGCTGGAAAAATGTTATACCGTTCTGGGAGGCCTAGGAAATCTACAAACAAAGCCACTAGGTGCATTCACGGGAACTGTAAATGTCGATGGAGTGGAGGTGGAACAAAAATTTGTCGTAGTTCCGAATAACAGCATTGAAGATGACGCCCTTTTCGGTTTTCACTTCGCATCTAAGTTACGAGTCATGTTGGATGAGGAAGGATTTACATTCACCAAGGTGTCAGCGCGACCAGACAGCGCTGGACAGAATGAGCTAAGTATTTACAACATTGTCGAGGTCGAAAATAACATTAGCGTTTCTTAGCAGTTCAAACCGACAATTCAGTCGTTGGTGGATAATTACAAGCCAGCTGAATCTCAAATCGAATGTCCTGTACAAATGAAGATCGTACCGGATGAGCAGATAAATTCTTTTCGTCACCAACCAAGTCGATACTCTGCTATAGAATCAGCCACCGTAAGGAAGCAAGTTGACGAGTGGCTAAAGGAGGGAACAATACGGAAGTCAACTTCAAACTTCGCAAGCCGAGTGGTCATCGTAAAGAAGAAGGAAGGAACCAACAGGATCTGTATTGATTTCCGTCAGCTGAACAGAATGGTACTCAGAGACAGTTCCCTGTCCCATACATGGATGAAGTGCTAGAAAAGCTGCAATCCGCAAAGTTGGTCCGATAGAAGAGTCTAGTCGTCGATTTACTGCTTTTATCACCAAAGAAGGTTTGTTTGAGTTCTGCAAAGCACCGTTTGGACTTTGCAACTCACCCGCCGTGTTCAACTGTTTTGTCAATGTAATTTTTCAAAACTTGATAAAAGAAGATGTCATGCAGATCTACGTTGATGATATTATCATAGTACATAATCAAGCTACAGAAAGTCTAAATATGGCCGCTAAATATGGATTGCGTATCAAGTGGAAGAAATGCTGTTTTTTGGAAAAGAGGATCAGCTTTTTGGGTCATACAGTCTAGGACAGCAAAATCTGGCCAGGAAAGGAAAAAACACAGGCAGTTCAGAAGTTTGCCAGGCCTAAGAACATTAAAGATGTCCAATCGTTCCTAGGACTGACAGGATTTTTTCGGAAATTTGTACAAGGGTATGCAGTAATAGCCCGACCGCTGACAAATTTGTTAAAGAAGGACGCCGATTTTAAATTCGAAGCCGAGCAGATAAATGCAATGAACCAGCTAAAAGATGTCCTGTCGCACGAACCAGTCCTTCAGTTGTATTGCAGAGAAGCACCAACAGAACTACATACTGATGCGTCTATGAATGGGTTTGGTGGCATACTGATGCAGAGATTTGAGGACGAACTTCATCCAGTAGCATATTGGAGCAAGAAAACGTCAACAGCTGACTCAAAACGCCACAGTTATATCCTCGAAGTAAAAGCTGCGTACTTAGCAGTCAAGAAGTTTCGCCATTACCTGTTGGGAGTTAAATTCAAGCTGTTAACCGATTGCGCAGCGTTTTCTCAGACTGTGAAGAAGAAAGATGTGCCGAGAGAAGTAGCTGAGTGGATCCTGTATCTTGAAGATTTCACATTTCAAGTTGAACATCGCACTGGAGATAAAATGAAACACGTCGACAGTTTAAGTCGCTATCCAGTAGATGTGTTCACAGTATCGTCAGAGATATCTATCCAAATAAAGACGGCCCAGCTGAAAGATAAGTACATCTTTGCAGTTTTGGAAGTACTTAAATCACAACCCTATAAAGACTTCCAGTTGAAAGGTGGAATACTTTACAAAGGAGTGGATGGTAATGAGGTTATGGTCGTTCCTAAATCAATGGAGTATGAAATTATAAAGGAAGCACACGATTTCGGCCATTTCGCCCTGCAGAAAACTATGCATTCATTGCAGCAGCAGTTTTGGATTCCTCATATGGAGAAAAAAGTAGTTCAAGTCATAAGCAATTGCGTGAGGTGCATTTTGGTTAACAAGAAGGTTGGAAAGCAAGAAGGCCAGCTGTACTGTATTGACAAGGGAGATAAGCCACTGCATTCTCTTCATGTAGATCATCTCGGACCACTGGACGCAACCTCTAAGCAGTATCGGTTTATCTTTGCAGCCGTTGACGCATTCACCAAGTTTGTGAGGTTATTTCCAACAAAAAGCACAGGAAGCGAGGAGGTGGTGAAGAAGTTGCAGGAGTGGTCATCCGTTTTTGGCCATCCAGTTCGTATCGTAAGCGATAGAGGAGTCGCGTTTACGTCTAATCAATTTCAAGAGCACGTGACGAAAAATGGAATTGAACATGTATGGACTACAACAGGAGTTGCGAGAGGAAACGGACAAATTGAACGCGTAAACAGATGCATAATTTCAATGATGGCCAAATTGTCCGCTGAAGATCCATCCAAGTGGTATAAGTTTGTAGCGCAAGTTCAAAGAGCTATAAACTCGCATGTGCACTGCTCCACTAAGAAGACTCCGTTCCAATTATTGTTTGGAGTACAAATGCACAACAAAGTTAGCGATAATGTGTTGTCGTTGTTGGAGCAGGAAATGGTAAACGATTTTGATGAGGAAAGGAATCAGATGCGTATGGAGGCTAGAAGACAAATACAAGAAGCCCAAGAAGCGTACAAGAGGAATT